>JAVXUL010138266.1:3330-15085 GCA_035590515.1 Trichilia minutiflora
TTCAACCCGATGCCAAATCGTCGGGCCCGAAACGGTTCCGGGCCCGTTATGGTCCGATTTTGCGGTTCTGAAATTCTAGAACCGGCCCAGACCGTCTATATTGGCCCGAAACCAGCCCGGACCTTGTGAACAGTGGTCCGAGCCGATTCGGGCCCGGTTTTTGACGGGCTGGGTCGGGCCGGTTCGTGGGCCGACCCGGCCCGTTAGACACCTCTAGTTAACGGATTAAAACAGCTAGCTTGTTTATATTAATTAATTAATTTAAAAAATAATTAATTATAACTTTTAAAAATAGATAAAAATTAATAAAAATAAAAACACTATAAATATATAATAACAAATGTACTCACTGGGTGTAGTCTGGTGGTTTCATCATAGGGAGCATTCGTGTTGGTTCTGGATTCGAACATCTGGGAGTGCACCCAGGTGTAAGAGCCTAATGCAGCTTCGGTTTTATCTGGCTATTTGGTACCGCTTGGTAGGGGGTCAAGTTGGACACCTGTTTGGTTAAGGGCCCCGACCCGGTGACGCTGCTCAAGGGCAGTAGAGAGCCTAGGTCACCCTGGCGGTGTCACGTCCCGACCCGGGATCCCATACATGACAACGTCACAGACCGTCCGGGTGTACCCAATCACACAGGATACAACCTGTAGGCCTGTAAGGCTTTCTAAAAAAAACAACAACAGTTTTCTCAAACATTTAACAAACACTTCCAAATCAAACCAGCCTGACACCCAAATTTCGAAGTATAATACAAGGCCACAAGCACTTCAAATATTCGGAAGTACACATGAATCAATAAAATCCACAGGGATCAATCTATCCCAACTTTAATTTCAAATAATTATCATAAATCTGTTTGTCGTTCATAACATTTCAGTAATACAAAAGAAACGATAACCACTACCAATGGACTAAGGACTGTGGAGTGAGTCAATGTGACTATACCTGAGCCTTCAAATCTTGGAGCGATCACCACCACCAACTCGACCCAACACTTTCCTGAAACTAGAATGGTGAGGGGGGTGAGTATACAAACGTATACTCTGTGAGTGAACAAGATAAAAGCATATACATATACATATATATATATACAAGTTCTTACACGTATATATACACCCAGTAAACCAAGCACAAAAGTACATTTTGAAAATAAATAAATCAGAAGAAACTTTATATCTTTTGAAATCCTTAAAACATCATACGAAAATCATTGGACAGGCTCCCATTCCTGACGACTACCCTGGCCATGGGTGTCTCGAGACCGTCAGTGGGTTTTGTATGCAAGAAAACATGCTATTTCAAAAATATTCTTTTAAATGCACAAAAGAAAACAATGCCCAGTTTATTTTCACAAAACAAGCCCACCACTGACGTTCGCCTCGGATTAGCTATGTGGTGATCTCGTGCTAATCCGACTGAGACTCACAGGTGATCAAACCTCCACTCATAACAAAAGTCAAAACACCGTATAACTCCTCCACCTGTGACGTCTCACACTTACCTAGGCGACCTCTATCCACTCAGGCCGACCCTAGGCTACTACCAGTAGTTACTGTGCACAACAGGCCAACACGACCACATCACTATAAATCAATGACACAGGCCTACACGGCCATCATCATCACAAGTACAGGCCTAACATGGCCATCATCATCATAACATAATAACAAATGAAAATAGGCCAACATGGCCATCAATCATGGTCAAAACCAAAATCCGGCCCAAAGGCCATCTCATCAGTATATCAAATGAAAACCGGCCCAACATGGCCATTAACATAATAAAATGCATAACTGAATATAAACAGGCCAATATGGCCAGCATTTTAAAATAGATACCAAAAATCTGGCCCTAAAGGCCATATCATCAACACATCAAATAAAATAAGCTCGATAGTCATAAACTAAAATATAAAACATGCTCCAAAACCAAACCATCATCATAAATACAAATCATGGCCCACTGGCCAAATCATCAGAAAACATAAAACGAACTCACAGCATATAACATATCAAATTATAAAATGCTTTTCCTACGGAGTTTTTCTACCACAATCAAGGGGCCCTCCCGGCCACCACACAAAATCCAACTCCTCCACATGTAAATTCAATATAAAAGTTTCTATCGCCCTAAGGCTGAAAATAAATTTAGAAATCACTTAAAAGAGACAAGAAACATAAACAAATAAAAGAATTAAGTCTACTCACTCTATAGGGAGGGTACACACTCCCTAATTCCCCTCGCTCAGGTCGCGATCCTACTCCTCGCTATCTGAACCACACACAAATATCGAAACCCCATCAATTCGCATTCTAGATCATAAACTAGACTCAAATGCGAGGAAAGCACTTAACCCGAATACCCAAAATCGGCAAAATCCAAAATCGACTAAAATTCCTCTTAACTCAACCAAATCATCTCATTCTCAACACCCACAACCCACATTGCACTTAAGATTACGCATTTCGGCTTGATTCCACTATTTTGACATGCGAACCCCACATACCCATCAAAAAAGTAACTCTGGTTACTGTTCACGTTCACCCATTCTCTTCGAAGTTGTACCTCTAGCTTTCTACGATATTCCTAACTCCATTACAACCTAAAGAACATCTTAAAACCTACCGAAATGTCGTAAATCTACGAAAATACATACGAAGGTACATACGAATCAAAATGCATAAAACGTGAAAAGGAATATGCAGACGGGTCAGAAACGGAGCTACGAACCTCGTGGTGTGATCGATTTCCTCCAATTTGGCCCGGAAAACCGAAAGCCCCAAATTGGACTCAGAAACCCTAACTTCTCTCACTCGATTCCGACGTCTCCTGCCACAAATCAAAGTTATCAACACGCTCGGGAGGTCGAATGCGACACGATGGTGAAGAGAAATTGAAGAAACGAAGAAAAATAAAAAAATGTGGGTGGAGGGCAGAGAAGGAACGGACGAAGGGGAGAAAGAGAGGAGAGGAAGAAGAAAAATGAGGGAGAAGGGGGCCAAATCCCCTTTTTATAGGAAATGGGGTCAAAATTACCATTTGCCCCTGATTATTAAAGAAAAGAAGCTTCTAAAAAGGGGTATTTCAGACTTTTTGCATGATTCGATCGATCGAACACACCCTTCGTTTGACTGAATGATGCTTTCGTTCTACCGAAGTCAAGCTTCGTTCAACCGAAGGTTCGCGAGCTCCCTGGAAATCGGGTGCACTTGATTCGATCGACCGAATCAAGCATTCGTTCGAACGAACCTGGCATTCATTCGATCGAATGCCTTTCACCTTGAGTTTTCTTATGCGATCGAGTTCCCGATCAATTCCCGACATCCAATCTCAGTCTTTAATCATTTCAACTCTTCTAGAATCTCAAATCAACCCTCAAAAATATTAAAATCCTTATAGAACTCGAGTGTACATTATTAAGAAGATGAAAATACCCTTGTTCAAAAAGACGGGACGTTACATAAGGTCTCATTCCTTATTAATTGCATTGTTTACTTCTAGAATAACCAGGATTTTTTTTATTGAATTCAAAATTGTACTCTTGATTATTATTATTCTTTGATTGGTTTGACTGATCGAGAAAAGAATCCATAAGAGAATAGTCTTGAGTAGTAAAAGACAAGAGAGTGTGAGCTCAAATAAAGGGTAAAAGCCAAATTGTGTAAAATACGAGAGGAGTGATATCTATTTGAGTGAAATACGTGAGGGAGTGTGTGAAGTCCTTCTCTAATATTTTATTTGCATTTTTACATCATGTCAAATAAAAAAATTAAAAGGAGTAATAACTAGCAAGATGTGACTTTTATGTTGAAGGCTATGCAATCACAGTTCGAGAGGTTTGATCGTGTACTTGAAGGGATGAGGGATAAAATAGAGAGACATTCTGCCCAAATAAAGGAGTTGAAGCGAACATCTAGAATCACTAATAATAAAAGGCAAGTAGCCAAAAATCTTTCTCATGATGATGAATTCAAACAAGATGGCTCTGGGGATGGTGAGAGTGATGCAGATGCTCAGTCCACTAGGAGACATATGAGAAGTGGTGGTAGACAGGACAAACGTGATAGTAATATTAATATTATTAAGATGAAAATTCCATTCTTTCAGGGTAAGAATAATGCTGATTTGTACTTGAAATGAGAAAGGAAGGTGGAACTTATTTTTGATTGTTATAACTACTCGAAAATGAAGAAAGTCAAGTTAGCAACCGTAGAGTTCACTGACTATGCACTTGTTTGGTAGGACCAATCTATCTTGAGTACGCGTAGAAATAGTGAGAGACTTATCGAAACTTGGGTTGAAATGAAGACGATGATGAGAAAATAGTTTGTACCTAGCTTCTACTATAGAGAGCTACATCAACGATTATAAAGGCTGACTCAAGGTTCTAAAAGCGTAGAAGACTACCATAAAAAAATGAAAATTGCTATGATTAGAGTCAATATTGAAGAAGATAGAGAGGCTACAATGACACAGTTATCGGGTGGTTTGAATAGAGAAATAACCAATATTATTGAACTACAACATTATATGAAAATAAAGGACATGGTTAACATAGCTATAAAGGTAGAGAAACAGCTCAAACATAAGGGAATTGCCAAGGATGAAAGTTGAATTGGTGTAAAAAGGAGGATAAAGGTGCATTCAGGTCTAATGACTATAAAAATAAATCTAAAGATAAGAATACAACCTCGAGTAATGGTAATTCCAATACTCAATCCTCTTTTGATAAGTATAGTAAAACTAAATATTTTAAATACATGGGGGTAGGTCACATTGCATCTTAATGCCTTAATAAAATGGTTACGATCTTAAGAGATGATGGGACTATTGATTCTAAAAGTGATTCTGATTTTATGCTTTCTTTAGAACATTATAGTGATGTTGAATATCTTGTAAATGGTGATGCTTTAGTGGTTTGACATGTCTTAATATGCATGTAAAAGATGAAGGTAAACAAGTAAGTTTTGGTTCATTTTCTATTAGAAGGTATGCTAACGAAGTGCTATATGATGTGGTACTTATGCATGCTAGCCATTTATTGTCGGGGAGACCTTGGTTATTTGATAGACGAGTATTGCATAACGGGTATAAGAACCATTATTCTTTTATATTGAATGAACAACATATTATACTTGCTTCATTGACACCAAGAGAGGTGTATGAGGATCAAATGAGACTTAGAAATTCCATTGAAAGGCCGAAAAAAAGTGAGTCCGAGAGTTTAAAAAGAAAATAGAGAAAAGAGGCCCTAAAAGGAAAAAATTAAGTTGGTTTAATAGTAAGTGACTGTGTAGGTGAGGAAATGAAAGAGAGTTTTGTAAGAGAGAAAGTGAAGGGAGAGAAAAGAGAAAAGATAAGAGAGAGAGTTTCTATGCAAAAGAAAAAGAATTGAGGAGTGCATATTATAATTAAAGATCACTTATTATACTTATGTACAAATAGTCATTCTTATCTACGACTGACCTTAACCCTACTTTGCCTAGTGGTATTGTATCTCTTTTACAAGAATTTTCTGACGTATTTCCTGAAGACATGCCTAAAGGATTACCACCTTTAAGAGGCATTGAACATCAAATTGATTTCGTGCCCAAAGCTATTATTCCAAACTGACCTGCATAAGAAGTAATCATGAGGAGACAAAGAAACTTCAAAGGCAAGTTGATGAGCTATTGAAGAAAGGGTATGTGAGAGAAAGCATGAGTCCATATGCTATTCCAGTGTTATTGGTACCGAAGAAGGATAGAAATTAGCGCATGTGTGTAGATTATCAAGCTATTAATAAGATTACAGTTAAGTATCGTCATCCTATACCTAGATTAGATGACATGTTAGATGAATTACATGGAGCTTGTATATTCACTAAAATTAATTTGAAAAGTGATTATCATCAAAATAAGAATGAAACCTGGGGATGGATGAAAAATTGCTTTTAAAACTAAACATGGTTTATATGAATGGATGGCTATGCCTTTTGGGTTAACCAATGTACCTAGCACTTTTATGAGACTTATAAACCATGTTATACATGATTTTATTAGTAAATTTGTTGTTGTTTACTTTAATGACATATTAATTTATAGTAAAAATCTTGATGAGCATATGTGTCATTTAAAGGTTGTTCTTGAAATATTTAGAAAAAAATAATTGTTTGTTAATGTTAAAAAGTGTACTTTTTACATTGATAGAATATTCTTTCTAGGTTATGTTGTTAGTGCAAATGAAATTGAGGTAGATGTTGAAAAGGTGAAGGCTATTCAAAATTGGCCAACACCTACCTCTGTGAGTGAAGTGAGGAGTTTTCATGGGCTTGTTAATTTCTATAAGAGGTTTGTAAGAGATTTTAGTACAATTATTGTTCCTTTGATCGAGGTCATGAAAAAGAAGACTGGGTTTAAATGGGGTGTGGAACAAGAACATGCATTTGCTACTTTAAAAGAAAAACTATAGTCTACTCTTGTCTTGTTCTTACCTGATTTTAGTAAAACTTTTAAAATCAAATTTGATGCTTCTAGGAATGGAATCAGTGCTATTTTGATGTAGGATAAACTCCCGTTAGCTTATTTCAGTGAGAAGCTAAATGGTATAACTCAGCTATTCTACTTATGACAAGAAGTTATATGCATTAGTGAGTGTATTAGAAGCATTAGAAACTTGGCAACATTATCTTTGGCCTAAAGAATTTGTGAACTATACTGATCATGAATCATTGAAGCACATAAAGGGACAAGGTAAGTTGAATAAAAGACATGCCAAGTGGGTTGAATTTATAGAAACTTTCCCTTATGTGATTCACTATAACAAGGAAAAGAAAATGTGATAACTGATGTCTTATCAAGAAGGTATGCTCTTATCTCTACTCTTAGTTATAAGTTGTTAGGATTTGAACATCTTAAAGAAATGTGTTCCACTGATTCTGACTTTGTAAATGTGTATTATGCATGTGAACGTGTTGCTTTTAATAAATTTTATAGGCATACTGGTTTTCTTTCCAAAGAAGATAAGTTATGTGTGCCTATTTGCCCATTGAGGGAGTTGCTTGTGCATGAAGCATATAATGAGGGTTTGATGGGACATTTTGGTGTTGCTAAAATGTTGGACATATTGTATGAACATTTCTTCTGGCCTCATATACATAAGGATGTTGAACGAGTATGTTCTAGATGTATTGCATATAGGCTAGCCAATTCTAAAGTCCAATCGCATGGTTTATATACTCCTTTGTTTATTTCTACTGAACCTTGGGTTGATATTTCCATAGAATGGGTGGAGATTCTGTATTTGTTGTTGTGGACAGATTTTCAAAAATAACACATTTTATACCATGTCATAAGACTGATGATGCAATAAATATTGCTGATTTGATTTTTAAAAAAGTAGTGCATTTATATAGCATTACTAAGACAATAGTTTCTGATAAAGATATAAAGTTTTTGAGTTACTTTTGGAAGGTATTATGGAGTACATTAGAGACTAAATTGCTCTTTTCTACTACTTGTCATCCTCAAACAAATGGGCAAACTGAGTTAGTCAATAGAACTTTGGGAACTTTGTTGCACGTTGTTGTGCATAAAAATTTTAAAATTTCGAAAGATTGCATTCCTTTTGTTGAATTTGTATATAATAGATGTATGCATTCTTCTACTAATTTTTCACCATTTGAGATTGTGTATGGTTTTAATCTATTGACTCCTTTAGATTTAATGCCATTACCTGTACATGAGATTTCTAACCTAGATTGATAGAAAAGACGGACATAGTTAAGTTGATACATGAGAAGGCAAGATAACATATTGAGAAGAGGAATAAATAATATTCAACACAAGCCAATAAGAGGTGTAGAAGGGTGACATTTGAGCCTGGTGATTGGGTATGGCTGTATATGAGAAAGGAAAGGTTTTTTACTAAAAGGAAATGAAAGCTTGATCCAAGAGAAGGTGGTCCTTTTTAAGTTCTTGAGAAAATCAATAATAACAATTACAAAATTGATATTCCTGGTGAAAATAATGATTATACTACTTTCAATGTTTCTGACCTTTCTCCTTATGATATAAGTGAAGATTCGAGAACGAATCCTTTTAAGGAAGGAGGGAATGATATGAGTACAAATGCACATAGGAAGGAAGAATATAGAAAGAACAAGTTAGAAGATATAGTAGTGTTACATGGGCCTATTACTAATTCCAAGGCCAAGAAACTTAAAGAGGTATTTCATAAATTCGTATAAAGGATTATAGATCAAGAGCTAATGACATATGCATGGATGAAAAAATGAGTTTTAACTAAAGAACTAAGGCTGATCTATTTTATTGGGACTTGTGAAGATCAAATCTAGGCCAACATTAGAGTTTTTAATTAGTCATATGTTAATTAAGGCTCCTCTTTATTTTATTTTAATTAGTTTAATTTAGTTTTTAAGACATGGCCCAGTTACTAATTGTGTCACGCCCCGACTCAGTCGGTCATATGACAATCGCTGTGAATCCTAAAAATACATTCTATCAATTAGAATATAATCTCAAAACCCGCAAGGCATTAGTACCTGTTTTATAACATATTTTCAAAAATAACACAATGTGAAATATTTTCAATCATGAATATAAATCCACATCTGTATTCCCATAGAATACATAACATTTTAAATATTTTTTAAAATATCTATTTCAATGAGTTCTTGGCCAAGCCAAATACACAAAATATAAATACAATATTATTCTTGTTTAGTGGACCATGACACTTCTTATGAGTTGAGTACCTGAAAGATCTGCTGAAAACTCGCTTCAGCTATGCTATGCCGCATCCGATTACACTAACTTGAAATGGGAGAGTGAAGGGTGAGCATTTGGGAAAATACTCAGTGAGTAAACCACACAATGATATACATATAGCAAATAATTTCATATATCGATTATGAAAAACCATCGTCATCGTCAAAAGCAAAATATATATGATGTGATATACTAAACATGATTGAGAAAAAGTCAGTGTAAATCAAATATATATGTAACCCCTCGGTCTATAGGATCTCATCTACTCTCTCTGAGCTGTATGGCTGATTCGCAATCCTAGTTGGGGAGGTGTGCCCATGTAGATATATATAAATGGCTAGTATGCTTTAACATGGACATGTTGGATTCCACTCATCTTATCTTGGACGGCATGACCAATTCACATTCCTGAGTCTTTGGATTCCACCCGCTCTATCCTGATCTGAATGGATAATCCTCACTCTAGGACTTTCGAATTCTATCCACTTTACCCTGAGCTGTATGGACAATTCTCACCCATAATTTACCTTGAGCTGTATGGACAATTTTCACCCATAATATCACTAGCATAGCACACAACTAATAACTCTATCCTCTGTGGCTCACAAGGCCAAATAAAAAATAACACTATAGCACTCAAGGCTAAAACATACTCATAGCATCCCGGCCATTGTTTGTAATTTATATCATGAACTATGCCACATCCTTAATCATTATATAAAATATCATTTGCTATAGGCCTCTGGCCTTAATCTTATATCATAATATCAATATATATATATATATTAGACCTTCGGCCTCACATTAATGGCAATCAAGCATTCATTCAACCCTATTATACCACAAACAAAAGGCCAACCCGGCCACCACACAACATTATTCATCGCCTTCTCATTTCAGTTATGTATCCAATACACATATTCATAATCTATGCTATACTAAGCATAATGCTTTAAAAGCATAAAATGAGGCAAAATAACGGTAGTGTATCCATTCACTCTATTGGGATGAGAAACGACCCTCGGTTATCCTTCTCGGGACGGAGATCCTCTAGTCTCGTCTGTCGCACCTGGATACACTTACAAATATAGATTCAACGATTTGTTAATAATATATGCATAATACAATGCATGTTTATGCTACTCTAGCTCTCCCTCTCTCTCTTTCTCTCTCTCTCTCTCTCTCTCTATCTATCTATCTATATATATATATATATATATATTGTCCATCATCTCTCACCCTATTCTCAAGTCATTTTTAGTTATTTCAATACCAATAAAAGCATAAACCCTCTATTTTACCAATATCATCAATAAATTGAAAACCCCCATACTGTCCATCATCTCTCACCCTATTCTTAAGCTATTTTTAGTTATTTCAATACCAATAAAAGCACAAACCCTCTATTTTACCAATATCATCAATAAATTGAAAACCCCCCAAATCCTAAGGTTTCGTGAACAGTACTTTGTGCTATCTATTTCTTAATCTAAGTGGAATAATAGCTTAAAATAGAGAGATAGATTGGGGAATAAGCTTACCCGAGCTTGTAAGTGAGCCTATAGTCCTTTTTTGAGTGTTTCTCTTTTTTCAACTACTATTTATCGTACCTTTTTTCCCTACGAATCCTCTCGATTCGATGTATAGAACTTTGATCAGAAGGGGTTTCTATGCTCTGGTGTTGATTTTGAGGTTATAGAAACTGAAATGGCAAAGTTTGGTGTAGTTTTGGTTGAGAATCAAAATTTACAAAGAGAAAGGAGAAAAAGTTACAAATGGGGGAGAAAAAGAAAGAAGAAGAAAATGGGGAAGAAGCCCCTGACATTTCATATATAATGGGTTATAAAATTATCAAAATATCCCTCTGAAATATACCCAGACGTGTAATATGTCATTATGTATCGATATATACCTTCCATGTATCGATACTTTATTCCAAAAAGAGGTCATTCACGTTCCAATTCGTTCATGTATTGATACATGAACAGTCCATGTATCGATACTTGCTGTCAAATATGGGTTTCAGATCCAAAAATACTCTGAGTATCGATACTTCATTCTTTACTGTTCATAGGATATTGATACTTCAGTCCTTACTATTTATTGTGACTGTGGGATATTGATACTTGTCTCCTTAAAGTATCGATACTTTGATGCCACTATTTATATTATTCACAATGTATCGATACTTCCTCTTTCAAAGTATCGATACTTCATTCCCTTTACTCAAGTATCGATACATCAATCCTATGTATCAATACTTCTAATCTTGGGTATCAATACTTGTCACCTCAAGTATCGATACATTCTGCCCTTAAAGCCAAGTATCGATATTTTCTCTGTTCACCCTATTTTAGAATAGTAACTTTAAATGGCCATAACTTTTGACTGGAATATCTTCACGAAACTCATAATATATCAATGTAAAGCTCTCTTTGAGATATACAAAAATGATAAGAATTTTTCTTAATTAAAGATGATTTTAGGATTAAAAATTCAGTTATTTCTCATAGACTCATATTCTATACCACACACCTTCTCAAAATAACTTCAAGGTATTTTACCCTCTAATGCATGATCTATATGCGACATCATGCAAAAAATTTCATGAGAGATTTACTATAATGCCCATACCTCTGAAGGTCGGGTTTCATAAATTGATTCCAAATACATAAAACTTTAATGTTTTTTTATTCCTTTTAGGATTAGGTTTTTCTTTTAAGACTATAAATAGCCTTATAAACTTGGAAGGATATTATTATTAATTGAATGAATTGGATTTTTTTTAAGTGAGAATTGACTAATCTCTGTGGTTTCTTCACGAATTTGCGATTGACTTATTATTAAAGGTTAGTAATCTTTATAGCATCAAATTTCTTTCTATTAATATTCTAAGTTCTTGAGTACGTTGTTATTCTAAGGTTTAAAATTTTGTTTTTACAAGATTAAGGGGTTTAAGATTCTTGAACACTTGACTTGGGGGT
>JAVXUL010138287.1:0-15085 GCA_035590515.1 Trichilia minutiflora
TTATGTGATTTTATATTGATTTCGAAATGAGTTTAAATATATGCTTGCTTTCATATGAGAATATTGATACGGCCCTTGAGCCATGCTTTATATTTTGATCGGTGGCCATCGAGCCTATTTTATTTGATGAAATGATGTTATGGCCCTTGAGACTGATTTATGATATTTATTGTGATTGATTCCATGTTGGCCTGTTTGTATTTTGTGGTATATTTTGTTATGATGATGGCCATGTTAGGCCTGTATTATTGTATATGGTGATGTGGCCATGTTAGCTTATTGTACACAGTAGCTACTGGTTGTAGCCTAGGATCGGCTTAAGTAGATAGAGGTCGCCTAGGTGAGTGTAGGACCTCACAGGTGGAGGAGTTATACGATGTTTGACTTATTGCTGAGTGGTAGTTTGACCACCTATGAGTCACAATCGGATTAGCACGAGATCACCACGTGACTAATCCGAGCCGAACGTCAGTGGTGGGCTTGTTTTGTATAAATAATCCATGCATTATTTTCTTTATGCATCAAAATGAATATTTTCGTAAAAGCATGTTTTAGTTGCATATAAAACCCACTGACGGTCTCGGGATACCCACGGCCAGGGTAGTCATCGGGAATGGGAGCCTGTCCAATGATTTTCTATACCATGATTCAAGGATTTCAAAAATAAAGAAGTTTTTTCTGATTTAAATGATTTCAAATTATATTTTATTAATCCCTCGGTGAAAATGTGTGTGTGTGTATATATATAAGTATCTATTATATTTTTATTTTGTTCACTCACTGAATATACTCAACCCCCCTCCCTCCCCCCTCACTTCTCAGTTTTAGGAAAATCGGTAGGATAAGAGCTGGTGGTGGTGATTGCTTTTGGATTAAAAACTCAGGTATACACATTTTGACTCACACTAGAAATCTATAGTCCACTGGTGACATTTGTACTTTTCTTTTTATTTATGAGATTTGGAAATAATAAACAGACTTGTAATAAATGTTTAAATCTATTTTGGGACGGATTGATCCCTATGGATATTACTATTATGAATGTTTCATTTATTGTGCGCACATAGATATTTGAAGTGTTTGTGGTTTGTTTTATCTATTCGGAGTTTGGGTGTAAGGTTGGATTGTTTGGAAGTGTGATGTGAATTTTTTGTAAAAACAGATTTTATAAAAGCCTTACAGGCCTACAGGTTGTATTCTGTGTGATTGAGTACACCCTGAAGGTCTGTGGCAGTTGTCACGTGTGGGACCCACGGATCGGGGTGTGACACCCAATATGTACTCAATCACCATAACACACCCTATGAGCCTGTAAGGCTTATATAAAACACATTTTCAAAACATATATGCAACACTCCCAAAATCAAATCAAATCAAACACCCAAACTTCTCAAAATAGCTTAACAATTTACAAACACTTCTATAAAAATTATTTTGACTATTCTCAAACATTCATTAGATATTTAAGTAGAAAGATCCAGCTGATGATAATAAAATCCAAGGAGTTTACAAATTTTCTCTCAATATACAAAAGACAATACAAATATAAAACACAATACAACTCCAATCCCCAAAATAAATATACAGTCGTATGACTTGTCAATTACGTATAATGCAAGTACAATTATATGTACAATAAAAATATAAAATTATTGATATATCCTTAGAATCTAGGCACAGGACTCGCAGAAAGAGTTTAGAGTGGATAAATATTTATAGAGCATATTGGGACAAACTTTATGATTGTTGATTTTTTCACGAAGGGACTATCACCTAAAGTTTTTTATGAGCACACTGCTTATATGAGGATAGTATCTCTTAAGTGTATATAACTTCAATAAGATTTTAAGTTCTTTATTTACTTTTGTATACAAATACTTGTTATAGTTATTTCAATTATTTTTAATAATAACATATCAATTAATTCAGTTATTTGGTTTATTTTGAATTTAATTGAAAATGATCTCACTATCGTATAAGATTGGAACAACTGGAAATATGTATGATTAGATCACATTGTATATAATTTTCACAATATACATCCATGCTTATCCAATTCTAGATTGGTATAATTGATAGACAGAAGTGTTTGGGGATACATTTGGTAATGATAGTAAAATTTTGAATACTCATAAAATTACATAATAAGTAAACATATATGATTCAAGTTGGAAATTATTGGATTTTAATTTAATAATGTATGAGTCACATATATATTTATTGTATATTAAGGATTATCATATTAAGTTAAGCCCAATTAAGTAATTTGATTAAATTTTATGAGTTTTATGCATCCAATTAAATATGAGTTGTTTCAGTATATTTAGAGAAAGAGTTTTGTTTCTATTTTATGATGGGTCAGATAGAAATAAGTAGTATAGAGTCATAGACTATCCAATAATTTAGGATAGCCTGTACCCAATATTAGGAATAAAGTCCTTAAGACGAATATAAATAGACACTTTTCTGTTATCTCATTAATACAAGAGAACTTTTCATAGCCTTTATAATCAGTCTTAAAATATTTATATCTAAATTCTATGCAGTTTTAAAATAATATCATGGATTTAGGTACGATTATATAACCTAAAGTTTATTTTCAATTACACAAAATGAGAATTTGTTACAATAAAAATTGATATAAATTTGGCTTTGCTTCGTAAATATTATTAACTTATAAATAAACACTAAACTCAATTGCGGTTTCGTATCAAATATCTAATTATCAATATTTTATATATTTTTTGTATTATTTTATTATAACTATAAAAGAGTTTTTAAATGATTAAAAAAATATTTTACTTTTTTAAAGAAGATCTGAATTTAAGGTGTAAGTGGTAGAAAATTAAGCTTTTTAATTAAATTTTTATTATATTAAATAATTTTTTTCTTAAAAAATAGTTATTTTTTGGTGTATTATTTTAATTAAAAAAGTTATAATGCACACTAAAACAAAATGATAAATTATAAGATAGACCTTAAATCGTAAATCTTAAACTCTAAATATGATCATTTGATCCAATATTATTAATATAACGTGACAAATACTTACAATTTTCTCACATTTTTTTTATGTCACTCGCATAAAAAGGCATTTGCTTTTCGTCGTTTTAGATAAGATTCATTAAAGATATTATAACACTAGTAGATGCCTACCTTACTTGATTCACATTCAAGTTTCTTTGTTTGTTTTCACCTAAGCTTTAGAAACCAACGAACACTTTAATATATCCAATCAGAGCTAATTCATGAATTTATATTGAATTTTTTTTTATTTTATAATTTTTTTTTTCTTCATCTATGTATTGGGAACACACCTCATTAAATTAATTTTGGACATTTTTTCTTTAGCTTTCGAACCAGGGTTTCCAAATTAATGATGAAGCTCAGCTGGAATTCAATCAAAGGAATGATGATGATGATGATAATTGTTAAGCCGTACAGACTAGAATGGTAGAAACATGTCAAGTCAAAAGATTATTGATGGTATGGAATTCAATCAAAGGGACGATGATGATAACTGCTAAGCCGTATAAATTAGAATGGTTCGAAACAAATCGAGTCAAAAGATCATTGATTTGGTAAACTAATACTCTCACGTTGCTTAACAAATTTCCACACGCACATAAAAAGAGAGCCAACTACATATGAATATCATTATTATCAAATTTCCGTACAAACTCTATTTACATTGAAAAACGTTAGATTATTATTATATATTTTATATTTTTAAGAGAATAAAAAATTTAAAAATCAGTAATAATAATAATAATAATAATAATATATTTTATTAGTTATTATATTAATTTGCCAAAATATATGTAAATTGTAATAAAATAATTGTGCCATCTTGAATACGAATATATACCTTTTAGATTATTTAATCTTTCGTGCCCTTTAAAGTTCAAACCACATGAGTACATGACAACATCTCTCCTTTTTATTGATCTATCAATTAATTGCTTGATTGAGATTTGATCAATTCCTTCATTAAATTATTCGTAATTAAAAGCATGCACATTAGCAGCGATGCAATATATATAAAAAGAATGTAATTTCCAAGAGGATGGTACAGAAATCAGCATCTTGAGCTGCTTATTAGTGATTTTAAATATTGCATTTGTCTATCATTGATTATAGTATATCATCAAATTTAAATTTTTAATATATATATAAAATTAATTAATTTTCCGTGCATGGAGTGGTGATAAATAATTCAATAATATAATTAACTCATCAACGGTCAATACCCTATCATAAGTTAATTAGAATTTAGAATGATCGACAACGATAGCCATTGAAATGGATGCACTGGCATAGCATTAATGTATCCAATTACTGTCTCACCATGAACATAAATTAATATTCTTCTTCTTCATTCATTTAATTAAAGAAATGTTGATGATACAGAGGTTGGCTTCTTTTTTCTTCCACATTGAAAATTGAGAGAGAGAGAGAGAGAGAGATAAGAGTGAAGTATTGAACACGGAATGCAGTAAGCAAGAATGACTAAAAATTATTTTTAAAAAAAGGGGTCTAAAAGTAGGCACCGTCTTTTATTGACACGAGTGCGATGTAGCCAAAATTAATTAAAGATACATAATATAAGGTCTGGAGGAAATGCATACCCTTTTGGTTTCTTTATATTTATCCCCACCTAATTGACTTTCTTGCATGCCTTTTCCTTCGTTTTGCTTCTTCGCAGTTTTTGGGACTCTACCTTCTTATCCACAAAGCATTTCCACAAAAAGAATGAATTAGAAAATTTGGCAAAGGAATTTATTTATTTTTTAAATAAAAAAAAGAATTAAAAAGAAAGAATGCATGCATGTCGTGGGTTTGAGCATATGCACGTGCTTAATTATGTGAAGAATATAATCATTGTGATAACAATTAAATTATATATATATATATATATAAAAAGAATGAAGCCAATGATACATTCGACAAATTGACACATTTTTTTAAAAATTATTATGCAAGGGCCATTTCAATTTACTTTTTGCCTCAATTATCGACAAGCTTTATTTGTTACTCCTGGTTTGGATCTCTGACTTATCTTCTTCACTCCAACCATTTTTCTTTTCAATTAATCCATCGTCTAAAGTGGACAAAAACACATAATTTTTTCATTTCGTGTACGAAGTTGATTTCTGAATACAAATACAGACCACTTCAAATTACATTTAATAAAGAATTGTAACTTAAAAATTAGACTTCATTGGTATATATTGAAATATTGGGAATTTAAAATCACAAAATTATGAATTAATTAAAAGTATATATTAATATTAAATACTAACAAAAAATAATTCATAATTAAATTTTTAAGTCTTTCTCAAAATATTTTTTTAGTATGTACGTCTATTATACTCCAATAAATATGTATTTTTTTAATTAAAAATGAAGAATTAATCAAGGAAATAAAACAAAATTTTTATGAATTAATAAAAAAAAAATATAGAAATCTTTTACACATCTTGATGATATATATGCCTACATAAAAGTCTATGGTCTTAGACCAAGCATGCATTCTTTTTGCAAGCTGGTTTGAAATTTCAACCTTCATCTTGTGTTTCTGTTCATATTCAAAGCCTACCCCTTTGCCTTGTGTTGGTGGTCTGAGATAATATAATTATGAGCTAACTATAGCTATAGTTTCTCTTGAGAAACCTTAAATCATGAGAAATTCTCAGAAGTCAACTGGAATTAGGCAATACAACAAATCGGAGCTTCCTCGTCTGCGTTGGACGCCGGAGCTTCATGAACATTTTTCTTATGTTGTTGAAAGTCTTGGTGGAAAGTATAGTAAGTTTTGAGTTGTACAATTGGATCTGTTTCTATGAATACTGTATACGATGTGTTCTAATAAAGAAAAAGTGATTCTGGACAGCGAACTGATAGGAAAACAACTTTTACTGAAAGCCCTTTTGTGTACATGAATTAAAATTAGTTGTTGTTGTTTTCTTTGGTAGAAACCCTAGTTGTATTTACAACTGCGTGTTCAGCATCTTTGTTTCTTTGTTGTTCATGAACTAATTATTAATTAATTTTCTGTGTTGGGATTTGCAGAAGCAACACCAAAGAGAATTCTGCAGATGATGAATGTAAAAGGACTAAGGATTTCTCATATCAAGAGCCATCTTCAGGTACAGAAGCTTCAAAATCTGTAGAACTTGCTCATTACTCTTTTCCAGGAGACGATTTAATATTTTTTCTTGCTTAAGATGAACTGCTTTTCATAATCAAGTTATGTATGTAGTCTGATCAATCTAAACAGTCAAATAATGAGGATTGCAGAAGTGTACACATCAATAATAAATGCTAAATTAGTTGAGCTTATTTTTCGAACGTCGCTATTCTCTATGAACCAAATCAGATTGAAGAAAGTAAAAGGATTCCTCAGATTTCCACCGCACAAACAAAAATAAATAAATAAATAAAGGACGAGGAGAAATTAATAGTGGTACGTAGTACAAAAACCAACATGAAATAATTGAAACAAATTCTGACCGCGTCTTAATTAATTTGGATTCATTTGGTATGGAAATTTCATGCGTTTGAAATCATAACTATTACAAAATCAAAAAATTAAATATCAAATATTAATAAAAAAAGGTAAATCTTACAAAATTAATATTATTAAATATTTTTGAACTTATTTTTAAATTTAAATAGAACAAACAAAGTACTATAATTTCAAACGAAACCTTAATAATAACTTAATTTATCTTGCATACATTTATTTCAATACTTCTTTTATTATTATTTTTTTATTTTAGATAGTTATTATTTCACATCTTTGTTTTTTATGTTTTAATTATGAGCATAAACTAGCAAATAAATATTTAGAATAATATTCCTAAGTTGCTAATTATTTGTATCATATTTTCTTCTTCCTACTCCTCTTCCTTCTTTTTTTTTTCACTAAAATTATGTGTGTGGTATGTATGTGTGTGTGTGTGTGTGTGTATAGAGTAAAGATATGAATTCATATTTATTATTTATACATTTTGCTTTTTAGGTCTCTGATTATAAAAAGTATACAGTATATATATATGGTGTGGACTACTAGACTTTAAAAAACAGTTCAAAAACGAGGTACTTTAAAATTAGAGTTAAGTTATATATTTCATATAATATAAAGAAAGAAATTAAGATATATAGAATAATAAAGATGGATTTTATATTATTAAAGTAACATATTTTGTGAGATCATCAGATTATATATATAGAATGTTTAGGATGATAACTGCCCAAAATCCCTAGTGTATATGGATCATAAATATATAAATCGTTACAAGTTGGTCTCAATTCTCAATGACATGGTCTAATTTAATTAAGTCTGGCTCATTATTATGATGGCGCAAAGTTTATTGAATAATTGGGTATTTGAGTACTTTTATAAGCACATCTTTCTTCGTGCATTTTGATTTCACATTTTATTTATATGATTTTATCAAATTTTTTTATTAACGTATCATAATAATTAATAATTACTTATAATAATTATGATATAAAATAATGAAAAATCATATAAATTAAATGACAACATTCTCTCTTTCGTTTTAATCATTTAATAAACTAGGTCCATATAATTTAATTAATTATTCACTGAATTCCATGAATGTAAACAACATGAAATGATCATCATGATAACACTAATGAAAACTTAATTATGATATATAGTATACATATATATTGAATAATTGTTTAAACTAATGGAAGATTTCATTACTCAATTTGATTCTTTAATGTTTTCTTTCTTGTAATTAATAGATGTACAGAAGCATGAAGCATGATAATGGCAGCAGCAACGATGTCCTCATAACGATGAAGAACTTGCACATACAAACAACACACTGTCATCTGAGGTACACGTGCGAATACCGTACGATGAACATGTTATATAGATATATAAATACTAATTATTCCATGGAAATTAATATTAAAGCCTTAATTCTGTGGATTTAACAATTTAATCTCATTAAATTTTTTTCTTGTTTATATATGTAAATATATTAACTAAATTATTTTTTAGGCAAATTGAAAATGAACGCTTAATAGATTGGGAATACCAGAGAAGCAATAAAGTGACTGATGAAGTCTTCCCCGAGGAAATTACGAGCAACGTCAATCCAATGGCAGTTGATGATGAAGAGGAATATGAAGATGAAAGTGACGATGAGCAACAAGTAATTAACAAGCGACTCTTCTTTTTTTTTTTTAATTTTTTTTAACCCAGATGATTTTTTTAATATAACTTATAAAATAAAAAATTTAAAAACGACATACAACGAAAGACTTGAAGAGTTATATATGGTTTGATTGAATCAATCAAACCATATACTTTATGATTATACATTTATGTCAATATTTGTCTATTGGATGCGTGCCTATAGTAATCCAACTTTAATTAATCCTCAATGTTTTCTCTTACTTACCAGGATTCATCTCCAAGAATAGTTGGTAAAAGCTACAAAGAAGAGAATGGGGATTTCAATGAAATTTGCGCTCTCTCCCTTGCCTTCAGCACAACTCCTTCCCATTCTGTGGGCATGATGATTCCAAATGAAGAAGAAAGAGATTTGTTTGCTGACAGGGATAGGCTGAGCGACCAATCGAATTCATTAGTAGATTATAATTTTCAAGATTTTCAGTCACTTGGGACCAATCTGAATTTAAACTTGGGGCTAACCATATGATCTAATCACTACTATTAGCTTTAATCATAAATCTTAATCCATCTTTATATTGTCTTTATATATGTTAACCCTTGTATCATTGGTGCATAAAATTTTGGAATGGTAAACAAATTAGTTGTTATGTAGATAATATAGATACATTGTACAAATAAGATCAAGGGGATATTTTGTTTTGTTTTGTCTTGTCTTTTTATTAGGATAATGATAATAATAATTATGTCTATTTTTTTAAGATAATAATGAATTTTAAAAAATAAATAAAAATGTCTCACAGTGATACAACTTAAAAAATAAACATTCATCAGTTAATTGATAATTGATTAATTGATGAGTGGTAAAACTACAGTGATATCCACCAAATTATATAATACTTTGGATGGTAGCAACACATATGAATTGTATCAATTTAAAGGGCTCAGTTTATCTGAATTATCAAAAGAAACAAAAATCATACACATTCAACACGGGAAAAAAGCATCAAAATGAAGCAAGATGCCAGTTTTATCTTTGAAACACTGATAAGTTTATCCAGTTACCGTACCAAAATTTACTTTGAACAAGTAAACAGCTACTCCCTCGCTTGCATTCATCTCCGTCCTACATTCCATTTTCGAATTATATACATCCCACTTCTTTCACTTGATTATGTTTCAACCTTACACGAATCTCACATCTGAACATAGTTACATCCAAATAAATACTATGGTATTTAACCACCAAGCCACATCCCTTGGGTTTTAGCCAATTTTCGCAACGTAATGCTGGGTGGTCCTTGGGTACACTAGACGGTTGCGACTAGCGCTGGTCCTGTGTTCGGTTGGATGCCAGGGTTTGAGCACTACAAGGGTTGGTGTTTCCCCCTGTATACAAAAAAAGAAAAAAAGAAAGAAATATTATGATTACATAAATACAGGATTGCCGAAATAGAGGACAATACTCACTGAAAATTGAGGTACCGTTCGGACTCTTTCTGACAATATTGCGTATTCCGTTTCTTGTAAACCACACATCCTTCACTACCTATTCGCCAATGTCTTCTTTAGACCCTTGATAATCTTCGCAAACCACATCAAGCTCATGACAAAGAGAACAACTGGCACAACAAATGCTAATATTTGTCCATAGGCATGCAGCTGCTTAACCTGGTCACTAGGAAACAGTTAGAGGCTGTTGCTGAAGAAATGAAAAAAATTCTCTTCAGATACGAATGGTACCATTTAAATTCGCAATCTATATAAGGGTTTTATTCCAGTGGTGTCCTCATACTGAACTTACCATACATAGTAGTTTCAGAAATGAAGTTTCTGTCATTTGCTGAACTTACCATATGTAATAGTTTCAGAAATGAAGTTTATGTCATGCTATATTACATGCCACTAGGGCATTGGTTTAATTAATGGATTAATCTTTGTTTAGTTAACTGATAGCAAGACAAGTAAGGGCAAAACATCTTACCATATATAAAATAAGATAACAAAAGTATGATGAAAACAAATGAGAGTAAAAAGATACAAATATAAGAATTGAGAAATATATTGCACAACATATCTGTGTGGAGCGATAAAGTATCAATGAGATCAACAATATGCAGATTATTTTTTGGACCGAGTAGCTTCAACAATTGAATAAAATCGGAGACCTGGATTCCCTTTTTTAATCTTTTTCTCTAAAGATGTTTGAATCATTCTGGTGTAATTTTGTTCTCCTAGCAACATGAGCATACCGAACTGTAAAATTTGTGTCTAAGAGGAAGCATATTAAGACCTTTTTTGTGCATAGGAAACATAAAATGATATGAAAGAATTCTCTTTTATGAACAGAGAGGAAGCATTTGAAGGGTGAGGAGGCAATGACTTCTTGGCTTTATAAGCATGATTCGGTCATTGCCCAGATTTAGATTCACACAATCTCTTTTCTATAAAATGTGATGGAAATGAATTGTGAATTGGGGGTCTTACAGAAAATAACATAGAACAAAATACGGTAAAGATCTAAAGATCGGTCCCTTTGCTCCATTTAAACATACAAACAGCACCGTACTGGATAACTACAATGCCAACAACAATGAAACAGGGGGTCCGTTGTATCTCATGATGCATGACAGCAGCAACCAAATTTATGAAATTTAGCTTCAAGAAACTTTGTATCAATACCGTGTGCACAGTGAATCCTATATCACATTCTTGATATTTATAGGTAAGATTTTGGAAGGACTACTATTACCTGATTGTAGTGCAAATAGACATGGAAAAAAGGATACATGAAGAGAAGTATTCTGGCAACCTGCAAATAACACTATATTTCAATAAAGTGTAAATTACAATAATGGTTTCATGTAAAATCAATAGCAACAGTGATTTTCATGAGACATCTCCTGGTAACAAGAATATGGAAGTAATTTTTTTGAAAAAAAAATTTAAAGATTATTGAATGATTTCTCCTACCAGCCAAGCCAAGAATATTACAACTCCATTGATCAGATAGGCTCTTGACCTCTTCATTTCAGCTGTGTCAAGATACCTACACAAACACCATAAAATGCATCAAATAGAAAACAAAAACCATAATGTAGCAGAAACGATAGATTTATTGACGGGAAATTACCATCTCAAATTGATCCCAGGAGTAGTTAGTACCATGTATGTATAAAGCTGCCCCTCCCCTGTTAACATAGCATATGCTACCGCTGCTACTGAAAGAAGATGGTGGAGCACCTGAGAGACTGATGTAATCACCATTTGACAGATCAATTTCATCTTAAATTACTTAAGATTATAGCGTCATCCCCACTCACCAACCACTCTTCCCTGGTCAAGGCAAAAGAAATGAAAGAAAATAAAACATTTTTGCTCGAGTATCTTCATTTCCAAAAGATGAAGCACTTACATATTCCACTACACCAAGAGGGGGATAAAACCAGATTATCATTCCAAGGTCCGCAAGAAAGTAGCCAACAGAAACCCGTCAAAATTACACAAACATTATGACTTACACTCGTCAACTATATAGATCTTCGAAGCAGGTGACAGTCAAAAAACTCATTGCATATAATATGTCCAAGTTTGCAGACTTCAAAAGATTTGAATTCTCCAACCTCTTGGTTAGAGCCCAAAGGTTATGCCATTCAACCTGCCCCTACTGGTTCCACCTTACAATATAAAAACTACAACTAGCTCCCAGGGCTAACATTAATCAACTCAACAATAATTGCAACAGTGAATATGCCACATGGTTGGCATATTAAAAAGTAAGGTTCTCATGATATTGTGCACCACATTAAAAATTAATACTAGCATATTTCTCATGATATTGTGTACCATATTAAAAATTAATACAAGCATATACCTTCTTTTGCTTGAAACTCACTTTCTGACATAAGAGTGGAAACACAATAACATAAATTGCATAATAACGTAAGGATCTACTCAGAAACTCTTAACTAGAATTACATCTCCAATTAAAATCTGGGAATGGAGCAAAAAAGAAATAGACAAACAAAAACCATCTTCCACAGTCAACCCCCAAAATTTAATTGAAACAAAGAAAGGTTAATAAACATCAGTAATTTCACATTCAGGAAGCAACTAATTTCCATAACAAATAATAGATAATTGTATCACCTCATGACACCAAGTTTTACTTGAAAGGGACCCTTTTACATTATATTAAATCGAAATCATATCATTCAACTCTTGACTACCTATTTTCTCTCAACAATTCTTTCCAAATTTCTTATTCAAATAGTACTGATGAATGGGTATAAGAACTTTGAAGACTGATTTACATTTTCAATGCATAGCAGAATACTATCCATTTGTTATCTATACTTCCACAACAAGGATAGTTCAAGCTTAAACAAGACAATATCCTACATTTAAGTGTCAAATAGATGATTAGGATGCCAGAACTTCAAAACCTACTTTAATCAATAACTTACAGAAAAAAAAAATATATGAAATGGTGTTCTCACCCCCAACGTGAATGTAGACAGAAAAGAACTACGAAATGTAATAAGGCCAGCATGTTGGTCGTCTGAAAAGAGATCTAACCAAAATACGAAGTATGAGGACCTTACTGTGATAAAAATAGCATTAATGGTAGTTATGGCCCTGCATAAGTAGTCAATTTAAGAAAAATGATTAAAAATTTATATCAAACAAAAAACAATGATATTGAACTAACTGAAAATATTCAGTCCTCAGTTACTCCACTGCACCTGCTGAATTCTTGAGAAACTGGAATAACTTTTAAAGTGAACAGCACTAAACGATTGGGTAAGATCATAGACCCGGAAAGAAAAACTAGATAATGAGAAACAGAAGATATAAAAAATATATAACAAGTCCAATAAGAATTATCTATCCCAGAATTTTAAATGATAAAAGAAGATGGGTAAATTCATAAAAAGAGCATGCCAAATACAGCTACATGTAATGATGAAGACATACCATCTTGCAAGCAAAAATGCCTCCAACAATTGAAGTGTGTGGAATAAATGGATCTGATAATATATATTCTTTTAGCAGCGACTCAGCCTGGTTCTGGTAAGATCAGATTTCCATGGTTGCGTCTACAAAATATAGGATATTCCTCAGCCAATGGGTCTCACAATAGGCTATTGTTGTTCTTTAATTCATTGTTTTGTCTTTTCTGTATGTCTTCCCTTTCACCTCTGCTGTGAATAAACAAGGTGGATGACAACCAAAAAACATGAATTTAGCAATTAGAAAAGAATATAAAAAAATTATATGGCAAAAGGAGCATTTTCAGAAACTGAAAATTAAAGCTCTTTGAATGAAGTATATATCATTATATATTCAGTCAATATAAATAATAGAATAAGAATATTAAAAAGATAATATTTATCACATGATCACATTCTATCCCTATGTTAGTTAGATAAATACTTTTATGCGCTGTGCGAACTGTATAGCAGTAAGGTGAATAATAAACAAAATAAACATGCTTTAGTTCAAAAGCTTCATCTCAGTTCTACAAGACCAGTTGAGTAGGGACAAAAGTAGAGACAAATTCTCAACTATTTATGCTTAGCAAAAGTTATGATCAAAGTAAGCTCGCATAGCCAACAAACAATATGACTGGCCATCTAAAATTAACATTAGAAACTCTATGAATAGCATACCACTAGGCACTCAAACGCTTGCTCAGTAGGAACAAAAACACAGAGGGGAATAGAACGCATAATACCTCAAAAACTAAAATGTTAAAACTTTCCATTAACATTAGAAACTAATATTAGTGAAAAAAACTTATTCCTCACCCACTATTTTAGCCTTAAAAATGAAACTAAACATCCCCGCCTAGACTCTTATCCCTCACTACCACCAAGCTCTCAATTTAAACAAATAATTATAATTGAAATTATGTCTCAATTGTCCGTAGCAATTGGAGATATAAACACATGAATGAGAGACGTCCGTGGCAAATTATCTCACTAACTTTTCTGTTTTCTAAAAGGTTCAATCACCTCTCACTTGTATCAAAAAGCAAATTCACAGCTTCTTTTGTTTAAGCATTTCATATTCCGCGGACACGACTCGTTACTCCTACTACAACGAATATCATTAAACCAATCCAAACCATAGAATGAAAAACAAAATCCCATGATCAAAGCGACCACCAATTCAAATTCAAACATACAAAAGTAAAGGAGAACCAAACTAAACGGATTATTAAGCTAACTGAGAAAAATAACAACAGTTTCAACCGAAACCAAAACAGAAAGAAAACTGAAACCCAGTGTTTGATTCAATTCTAGTAATAATATTAATGAATATATCACATTAACGTCATTTGCAATTGCAATTGCAATTGCACATAACAGACAGATGTATATGAATATTCAAACTTGTGTTTGGGGTTGGCTTACGGGAAACAGAAGGAGAAGTCCCCGGAAGTTGCGGGAAGAGAAATAATTGTCGTTCATTTCGTTCTGCTTTTCATTTTACTAGTTTTATTTGATTTTCAATAATCAATTTATTTAAATTATTATAATACAAATTGGGTTTCGGATTGGGAATTAATCAAAAATATCCCTTATACATGTTATAAATTCAAAAATATTCGTCAAATAAGTTTTTAATAAAAAAATAATTTATTTTATTATTTTTAAATAAAAATACCCCTCTAAAAAACTTAAATTTTCTTACCGTCTGTCCAAATCCTAATTTTCTTATTTACCTCTATATTTTCTTCCATCACAATCACTACCATAATAAATATTTTTAACCTTATCAAAGATTTTTAACGTTATCAAATATTTTAACAAAATTTTATAAGATAATATCAAAATATACACGAAGCTAAAAATTTAAATTAAAAAAAAATAAAATAAGATCTATTTATTTTAAAACAGATTT
>JAVXUL010138308.1:0-13967 GCA_035590515.1 Trichilia minutiflora
TTTTGTGAAAGCCTTACAGGCCTACAAGTGGTATCCTGTGTGATTGGGTATACCCTGGAGGTCTGTGGCGTTGTCACTTGTGGGAACCCGGGTCTGGTCGTGACAATTTTATTGATAATCTTGGATCAGATATTACAAGTGTCCCCATTGGGGCCCTGGCCATCTTGCTCACATGACACCTAATTTTAAAGTTTTTTTAGAAAACCGCTTCAAAATGCCTCCACTTAAAGAAGAGAACTTTCACTCTTATAAAATAGCTTAGGACTCTCTCTTAACGAGGTGAGATGTTACATGTTAAACCCATTATTAAAAATAAAATTATAAATTTCTAAATGTTAGGTCAAAGCAGACAATATCATTAATAAAAAATAGAGTCTAACCCCTTTCAACTCACCCGCTCAGTTCCCTTTTGTTGGATGATCCGTCAAAAGTGGTGGATTTTGGCCAGAACGATTGAAGGAGACGATAGCCGTATCGAGCCAGAAGAAAAGGATAAATATGAGGTAGGTGCTGTCGGGAAATCGCTTCTCCTACCCCTCTACCCTCTATTCGTCTTATAGCTTTCCAGGCGACGGACCTAATCAATAGAAGGGATTTAAGGTATTATGAACCTCATAAGTTAGAAAGTAGGACCCAATTGTAGAGGAATGAATCATTAATCAAATGCTCGAAATTATACCAACAAAAATAAAACAAGATGATCGTGGTTTCCTTTAAATATGGGTAGTATGGTAATCGAAGAGACCTCTATATCATTTGATAAGTGCCCTACCTTACCTATCAACTAAGGTAAAAGGTCTTTGATTTACAGCATCCAAGGCCCAGCCATCGCCCATCGGACCCCTTCATCAGAGTTGGGATCCACTAGAGAGAAAGAGAGCGAGATTGGTAGTTGTTGTAGATGATTACAAAGGAACCCGGACCTATAAAACTACAGAAAGTGTTGTTGCTTTTCCTTTTCCCTCGCTTTAATCTCGTAAAAAAGGTATGGAGCTCCTCCTATTTCGATAAATATAAAATTATAAATTAATTTTTTATTTTATAATACTTTATACTAAAAAAATTTATAATTTAATTTTTAAAAATTAAATTTAAAATATTTTTCTTTTATATTCATAAAACTATATGAATTTATTTTTATTTTATAATTTTATATTTATATTTAATATATATTTTTTAAAGTGCTTATAAATATAAAATTATAAATTAAATTTTTTTAAAATATAAAATATTATAGTCATTCCATAATTTAAATAAAAATATTTAAATTATTTTTATTTAATTTTTAGAATTGAAAATAAAATAATTTTTTTATAAATTCAAATTATCAAATAAAAATAAATTCATAAAATTTTATAAATATAAAATAAAAAATATTTTAAACTTAATTTTTAAAAATTAAATTAAAAATTATTTTAGTGTAAAATATTATAAAATAAAATTTTAATTTATAATTTTATATTTATATTTATATTTAATAAATTCTTTTTTAAAAATACTTATGAGTATAAAATTATGAATTAAAGTTTTTTATAATATAAAATATTATAGTCATTGAATAATGTAAATAAATATTTTGATTTAATTTTAAAAATAAAATAAAATATTTATAAATTTAAATTATAGAATAAAAATAAATTTCTATGAATATAAAATAAAAATATTTTAAATTTAATTTATAAAATTTTTTAGTATAAAGTATTATAAAATAAAATATTAAAATTAAAATATTTTTAAAAATTAATTATTTTAATTTAAAACTTTATCTGATAAAAATTAAAAATTCATATAATAAAAATATATTTTTTTTAATAAAGAGGATAATTATAAAAATATTTATTATAAATATTTTTAAAAAAAGTGATATTTTTAAAAAAAATAAAGATTAACTAGGTTGTCCATCATTCTATTCTACCGAACGGAGGACCAACAAAAACTCGCAAGGACAACATGCCATGTGTAGTAACATTAAATCAAGAACAAGCCATACCCAAAGTCACGGTACTATTCGTGGTGTTCCTGATCCTAAATCAGAATATATGATATTGGCATGAAGAAGAAAGGTGTTGATGAATTTCCTTTCTGCGTTCAACTTGTGAGTTGGGAGAGGGAAAAATGTTTCAAGTGAGGCTTTGGAAGCTGCTAGTATTGCCTGCAACTACTACATGGCTAAATATGCTGGCAAGGAAGCTTTCCATTTGAGAGTGAGGGTATACCCGTTCCATGTTCTTCGAATTAACAAGTTGCTTTCGTGTACTGGGGCTGATAGGCTCCAGACTAGAATGAAAGGTGCCTTTGGGGACTTGTGCCAGAGTAAGCATTTGTTAGGTCTTGCTTTCTGTCAGATGCAAAGACCGCAACAGCCATCATGCTCAGGAGGCTCTTCTCTGTGCAAAGTTCAAGTTCCCTGGTCGTCAAAAGATTGTTGTTAGCAGGAGGTGGTATGCCCTTTGTGTCAAATTTATTTCCGTCCTATTCTATGGTTTTTACGTGTATGTAACATGAATTAGAAGGTTTTGCTGCTTATTGCTGGTAGTCTCTAGGACAGGGTTTAAAAATCTACCTTCCTGTTGGTGCTGAATTTTTGTAACAGAGCTTTCAGAACAAAGGTTACAGTTATTATTTTGAGTGTTAGATTGAATTTTCTTCATTCAAAATTGAAAGGGTTGAAAATGAGAAGCGTTTTTATGCTCTCTTTTTTTTTCACCTTCAATTCTACCTTGGGCAGCCTCTACTATGCTCTTACCTATAGAAATAATGCATTTACTGCCTGGTGAATATTTGTGAAACATGCAGAAGTGCTTTCTTAAGATTTTATTTAGTATTTTTTTCCTCACATCGCATCATTATGCTCTTTCAGGGGATTTACCAAGTTCAGTCATGCTGATTATTTGGAATGGAAGTCAGAGAACAGGATTGTACTAGATGGTGTTATGCTAAGGTAACATCAAACTGTATTGGAATCTTTGTTGGATTTAATTTGCTTTATTACGATTCTTTTGAATGAATGTTATCAATCCTCTAATTTTTTTTGCTTATAAGATAGGACATGATTGTGGGTTGATTCTATCTGCTTGTCTTGGTCAAAGATGAATTATTTCTGTTTTACTCTGCTAATCCTTCTGTTAAAGTTGGCTTCTTGACTTTTTTCTTGACCTAGTAACCAGGGTGCCATTTTCTTCGCTCCAAACTGGATATACGTTTAATTTTCTGATTCCTAATTTTATATTATTATTAAAGCTGTTATGGGTCTATTGGATCTGGCTAGCTACAAGTATTTTGGTGTTGTGCAGCCCCCTCCGATGCCATTATCCTTTGGCCAATCGTCAACCTGGAATGGCCTTTCCGCTGTCAACAGCTTAAGATATTTAATACCTTGAAAATATCTTAGAGTTCTATTGCAGAGTTATGTCTAGTTTATTATTTGCATCTGTTAATCGTTCCTCAGTTGAATTGGATTAATTGTATTCCTTAAGTTGATGTGAAATGATTGTTCGATTTAACTGTCTAACTTGTTTTATCTTTTGGTCTTTGTCTTGCAGATTTCGTAGTGAAATCTTGCAATTTTCACTCTTCCATATTGAATTTATATGGTTTATTCACCATTTTACCTCTTGCTGATTTGACGAGCACTGTAAATTTCTTGTTTGTTATTATCTTGACCATGGTTCATCAAGGTTTAACTGATTTAGTAAAACCTGCTAATTGCATTTTGAAATATTTTATAGATAGCGAAGTTGATGAATCTTTGCCAGTGAACATGAAATGGTTGTAAATTGGTAATTTATGTTGATATTGGATGAATGTTTTGCAATTTATATAGGGGAATGATAAATACTCTTCTTTAGTATCAAAAAATTATATATATATATAATTCGAAATTGATGATAAATATTCTTGAATGACAAATACTCTCTGTTTTCTACAATATGATTATGTTAATTAATTTATTTTTTTATGGTATTATTATTATTATTATTATTATACTCTTAATTTTCCATGTTTTATTTTGAAATGCTTAATTTATTTTTTTTATAAATATTAGAGTATAATGACAAATTACCTAATAGAATGATACTGTAAAAGTATCTATCATTTGTCATTGTATTTAAATTTTTAAAAATATTTTTTATAAAAAAGAAAGAGTATTTATAATATTTTAAATTATAAGTTATTTATCATTCTTTTATTTATATAGATTGAAAATGGTTTTATGGATTATCAATGAGTCTTTTATGCTTTCGCTATGTTTAAAACTAAGGTAAAACAAATGTTTAAAAGTATAAAATTTTAGTAGGATTTATAGATTTTTAGTGGGGTTTTACAACTTTATTGAACTATGTTTACAGTATTCTCTCATTGGCATTTAACTGATTGCAGATAAACTTGGATGTATGCAGAGAGAGAGAGAGTGTGTGTAAATAAATACTATTATAATTTGTGTTCAGATATATATCTTGGGTGTAATTGTGGGAAGAAAAATTGCAACTAAGCAAGTATTAAAGAGAATCATTTAAAAATAAACAATAAGCTCAAAAAGTTGTGAACACAAAATAGTAAGGTGGTGATTGGTGAATCTAATTATAAGAAAAAATGGGTGAATTTGATTATCAAAAGAAACGAACACATCAAAAATAGCGGCATCGAGTGAAAACCGGAACTCAGATAACAAAACATAAAGCTTAAATCGGGAAATCGGTGTCGTGTTCCACCTTCTCCTACATCGGAAGTGCCCTTCGAAAAGACATGTCAATGATGATTAAACTTTCTATGACGTTTAACCATTAATTCCATCATTTAACTGTCTTAACTTCTTCTTGTTGTTGTCGTTTCAAAGTAATTTAACTTTACTTTTATGTAATTTCTGTTTGTGCAACATTTCTCTGTCACTCGCAAATCTTCCATCTTCAAATTGCAGTCGAGTTTGTGTGTCTTGTGAATATAATCCGCATACTAGTATGACGAAAACAATCATCAACAGTTTACTCAGATTCCAATTTGATTACCATCTTACAGTCAACCCTCTTACCAACTCTAAACGCTCACCCTCCTCTGCCTTCGGTTCTCATTTCTAATCGAATGGCTCCTAGAATTTCACCACTTCCACATCTCATTTCCACTCTAAGCTTCCACATCTCGTTAACACAAATTTTCTCAAGCTCCCAAAAGACTATTCTCTTAACACCAGCTTGGCCCTTGTTAAACCCAATCACAAATTTGCAATTGGGTTCAGGTTCTTTTCCTTTAAAAATTCAGAATTTGGTCAAAAACTTCATGGGAATTTCGCAAGAAAAGTTTTTGAGAAGCTTGCTGCTGCCGTTTCCTCTACTTTTACGAGGTATTGTGAACCTATTGGATTGCAAATTGATGCTTTCTGTAAGAGGAATTATCTGCTGCTGTTAGGGCGGGAGGGGTTATGGTTTGTATTTTACTGTGGAGGATTATGTTTGGCATTGCAAACACTTTTGTTGGGATCTCAGAGGGCTTGGCCAAGTACGGATTCCTTGCTCTTTCATCTGCTATTGTGGTTTTTACAGTAAGTTCTTCTCCGCAATTTCAAATGCATTTTACTTGTTCAATTGGCTGTGTTCTCAGGGACTAGCAATTGATGACAGGACAATTTTGGTTTATGCCTTAATTTATGTAAATTTAGGTTAATTTACACGTTTTTAGCTTGCAAATTGAGTTCTTAAAGGACTTTTACATATACTATACTATTTTAACTCAAATTTTGTTTCTTATGTAAGAGGGATATGCTCTATGTGCTATAATCTGAATTTATGATTGTGCTTATTAGAGGAAATCGATTTGTAGTTCCTATTATTATGCTACCATGTGAAGGGGCAAAAAAATAGCAACCATCAGAAATCCAGTGTTTTCAATTTTCTTATGAATTGAATCTACTTGTTATTGCAGTTTATTACATTAGACAGTTATAATTTTCTTCCAAAATTGCAAGTGTAGTGAATGATTTATTTTTTCAAAATGCGACCTAGAACTCCCATTTTGAAATAGCTTGCAGGAGAAGCTAATGATGTTGTGAATTATGGTGCATGGTACTAGCATTTGGGCTAGACTCGGTCAATGTGGTGCATCCTTGTTGATACATCAGTACAAAGTCAGACTGATAATTACTAATAGTATGTTAGCTTGAATCTGAAACCACTTGTTTTGTTAAGTAGTTAGCTTAATTTTCATAAACCCAATAATATTCCCTCTTATAAATACATTTGTAAAGCCCTCATTCTACAGATCCTGAGTTTTTCCCAGTTGATTAATAAATGTTGACTTTACTCTGTAGAATTATGTCTTACTTATGATATATATTTTATGTATTTTTGTGTCTTTTGTTGCTTTAAGGGCCTCATATCCACTCAAGATTCATAATCAATCCTGATAAAGTTTATAGGAAGGCTATGACAAAGCTCAATACTTCCGTTTGGATTCTTGAGGTGATGGGTGCCCCCCTCTCAGTTACAGATTTAAGGGCATATGTGATGTCAGGAGGTGGAATTACATTGAAAAACTTCAAACCAAGTTTTAGGAGCAAGCGTTGCTTTCACATTTTCCCTATATGAGGTTCTGAAAGAAAAGGTCTAGGTCGGCGTTGAAGTCAAGAAGAAAAAAGGACGGGTTTGTTTCTCATTCTACCCTTCTGTGCCCCTCTAACGCCACAATATACACATGCTGCTGCTAAAATCCCAACACCATGTGAGGTAGCTTTTGTAGAGAACATTAAGTCATGTTTCCCAATATGAGGTTCTGAAAGAAGAGGTCTAGTCAGTGTTGAAGTCAAGAAGAAAAAGGACAGGCTTGTTTCTCATTCTACCCATCTGTGCCCCTGCAACGCCACAACATACGCATGCCTCCACTAAAACCCTAACATCATATGAGATAACTTTTATAGAGAACATTAAGTCATGTTTGTTGTTCTCATTCTGCCTTGACCTTTTCTTGTAACACTAAATGGTTGTGTTTGAAATTTAACCATATGGATGCCCTTCTCTTTATTGTTGATAAATGTCAAGTATATGAATCTTTTTCTTGCTAAACTTTCTGCTATCTCACACCAATATGGTTATCCCTGCCTTGTTTTTCCCCTATTAACAGATGAGTTGAACCTCTATAAGTTGAGCAAATTCTATACCACACTTGCTACTTTCTTAGGAAGTTAGATTAGGCTATTATTTGCTTGGCATTTACATGACTTTGTATATTGCTATTGCATCAATTCATTAGAAAACAGAAAATGACACCTGTGCGAGTACATGTGTGGACATAAAGAAAGGGAGACAACCATACATTAAATTTTTTTAGCATGAATCTTCGTTGTTTAAGATTTTTTTGTTTTTGTTTTTATATGCAGTATGATATGAAACTGTTGGCAGTTGACATTCCCATGAAATCAGGACCTGACCAGCGATTATTCCTGATTGGGGATGAAGAAGTGTACGAGGTCGGTGGTGGACTAATATCTCAGCTGAGAGATCCTATGGTGAAAGTAATGGCAGCAACCAAACAATTTGATGATCTGGACAGAATAGAGGAAGAGGAGGGTGCTGAGAGAGAACTTCAGGAGGCAGAAAGAAAGCAGAAGAAATTGAGAAGCTTGAATAAGCTGGCAGACAGTGAGTGTTTTGGAAAATTTTGTTTCATTCTCACAGTTTTTTGTTATTTCTCGCAGGGAGTTTATAAAGGTTTTCTAAGGCTTTGACCATCTCAAATAAACAGAAATGATGCAGGAACACTTTCCATCCTCATCAGACAATGTTTTGCAAGGTTATATATCATCTTGTTGATACCCGTCTTTGGAAATTCTAAATTTTCAGCGTTAAAAGTGGAGACAAATAAAGCTTACAAGTGAGTATTGCTGCGATTTGCGATACTCAGCTTATCTTCTTCTAGGGCATATTTTTTTTCAGAAGATGTTTTCTCTCAGGACAGCTAGTTTGATACTCGCTTGACTGACAAGGAGCAACCTTTGCTCTGTGCTAACAACCACCTGTCCTTTAATTTTTATAAATGGTTGGACCCTTTTTGGTTTATTCTTGTTCTGAATGAAGTTTGAAAGTTCTTTTTGATCTCCAATTCCTGTGGACTCTTTTAACTGACACCCAAGCATGCGGTATTTATTGTTTTAAAAGTAATGCCTACTGGGCTGTGACTCTGTCCTTATCGTTGCATAACTGTGTTGTTGCAAGGGTAGAAAGATTTGTTTTGAAGAAGATGTCCCTGTATCTACAGTATGTGTACCATGAGAAAAGAGAGAATGAAGAAGGGGCCCTACTATGCGAGCTAGCTCAGATTTCCCTCTTCGTGAAGAAGATGAATAATAGCTTTGATGCTTTGATTTTTAAGTCAAAATAAAGGTGGATCTGAGATAATTTTTTATCCCTGTTGGAATTCATCATTACTTTTAGGAGAAGATGTTAACGTGTCATAATCCCATTTGAACCATAAGGCCATGCTTTCATTCAATCTCATTATGTCAACACATGCAAGACTGCAATGCGCATCTCAATTCAGTTCGCCCTAACCAAACCACCAGCAATTTTTGTCGATTATTCGTGTAACCTTTATTATTTTTACATGCCCTACTCAACGGAATCTTGCCAAACAGAATTTAAACCCATCCTACTAGCTATAATATTGGCCAATAATTACCCAAACGTGAGTTAAGCAAGTAATTATCCTACCAGTTAGTTATATCAACCAATTCCAATTCAATATCGAAGGCAACGCAAAGATCACGTTGACAATGTTCGCTGGCTATTGCACACTACCATACTCAAATTTGCACACAAACAATGAAAGCTTCTTTTTTCTGTTCTTTTGTGTTCGATTTCAACACGAAGACATTAATTCATTGTGGGGTGTTAGTTGGGTAATGAGCTTTTAAATGCGTATTGCCAACATTGTAAAAAAGTAAATACTTCTGGGCTACTAAACCTCTCTTTCTAATTGAAGAACATTGAAAAATATATGGCATATTCTTCAATAGGGAAGTTAAATTTATGAATTTTATCATGCCTATAACTCTTAAAGTGGTACTGGATTTATTGGCAATTTAGTGAGATACATTATACTTGGATGTTCAGTATAAGCCATTGTCCTATGTGGAAGAGTGCAAGTGCTATTTCTCTTCATTCCCTACATACTTATTCAAGACAAACAAACAGAGAATAATTAAGCCCTTTTTCCATGTTGGAGAATGGCTCTGGCCTGCTATAGTGACAAACCAAAAGGATTTTGTAACATGCAAGATTTTCGGTTTTCCTTCATTTCCTGCAATGACCTCTTGATTCCAGGTAGTTTCTCTGGGTACGTTGAAATTCAATTTTCTGTGCAAAGTTCACCTTCGTGTTGTTTGAGCCCTCTTAAGTTCTTTCATTCACATTCATTGTACTTTTTGCAAACTTCTAAGTCTGGAAAATTTAACAGGTTCCAAGTCCAAGTTTGATAGAGTCATAACATAAACTGTATTTGCAATACATATTTGAAGCTTAAAATCTTCGAGGTAATTTTGTTGATCATAAGTTCAAACTGAACTGTTGAATAATTGTATTATTTCTATTCAGCAATTTTTCTCTATAATTTCAATTTTCTTTGCAGTTTCTCACATGCTTCCTTTTTGTCCCAAATGATTGCTCATAGCTGCTTCCTAAAGAAATCAATCCTGTGCGTATATCTTGCAATCAGGGCATCTAAATTCTTATGAGATTCTGTGTTAGTCCCTTCCATTTCTTTAGTATGCTAAAGAGAAAACAAAGACTACTTTTTGCGTGGCACATTTTTCCCTTTACAGAACAAAGGAAGATTAGCTTTTGCTTTTCCTTTATGACGAGAAATATTTTTTTCTTGGATTCTTTATAGACAATCACTTTGCTTTTGTTAGTGGATTACTTTACCACCTGTTTTACCTAGCATTTGAATATGTATTTGAAAACATTTTAAAATTTAAACTCGTTTTTTTCACATAAAAAGTCAGTGTAGCATTATTATAATTTTAACATTATGTTGAGAGGCAAGAGTTTACAGAATTGGTCCCTGCGTCTGTAGTGTATTTCCATATGATTGTTTTCATTTCTTACCTGATTGAGCCAGGAGAGCATAGTGGCAGCTGAAGTCAGACTAGGATTGCATGTGTTCATACTGAACAGATATCCATGAAACTCCAGAAACCCATTGCCATTCTTACTTTCCTTTTCATTGTACTACCTATTCTTCCAACAATTATTACTTCTGACCTGAATTCTGATAAACAAGCTCTCCTTGAATTTGCTGCCTCTGTTCCACATGCCAGAAAACTTAACTGGAATGCTGCTGCCCCAGTTTGCTCCTCTTGGATTGGCATCTCCTGCAATGTAAATCGAAGCAGAGTTGTCGCCATCCGTCTTCCTGGAGTTGGACTGTCAGGCCCTATCCCAGCCAATACCATTGGAAAGCTTGATGCTCTTAAAGTCCTGAGCCTGAGATTCAACTACCTGAGTGGAGATCTTCCTTCTGATATCACCTCCGTTAATTCCCTCCGGTTCCTGCACCTCCAACATAACAGATTCTCTGGTTTCCTTCCTCCCTTTCCCTCTCTCCAACTCAATGGATTGGATCTTTCTTTTAACTCGTTCACTGGAAACATTCCACTTGCCTATCAGAATTTGACGCGATTGCACGTGTTCAACCTTCAAAATAATTCTATCACTGGAGCTATCCCCCAACTTAGACTTCCCAGGCTTAAGACTTTGAATTTGAGTTATAACAATTTAAATGGCTCAATTCCTAACTCCCTACAAAAGTTCCCCTATTCTTCATTTGCTGGGAATTCTCTGCTATGTGGTTCACCTCTCAAGAACTGCTCCACACTTTCCCCTTCACCTTCTCCTTTGCCAAGTTATTTCCCAACACCTTCAACAATTTCCCAACATCAGCAAGTTTCCAAAATGAAACTTAGTCCAGGTTCTATCATTGCAATAGCTATCGGGGGCTGGGGTGTGTTATTTCTCCTGCTAGTAGTGTTCTTTGTTTGCTGTTCTAAGAAGGCAGATAGCAAAGGCAGCGGTTTGCAGAAAGGAAAGGGAACTGCTGGTGAAATAGGTGAGAAGCTTGAGGACTTTGGAAGTGGAGTGCAAGAAGCTGAGAAGAATAAATTATGCTTTTTTGAAGGCTATGCTTACAATTTTGATCTTGAGGACTTGTTAAGGGCTTCTGCTGAAGTTCTTGGCAAGGGAAGTTACGGATCAACTTACAAGGCAATTTTGGAGGATGGAACAACAGTGGTAGTCAAAAGGTTGAAGGAAGTTGCAGCTAGTAAGAAAGAGTTTGAGCAGAAGATGGAGATCGTGTGGAGAATTGGACAATGCCCAAATGTTATACCAGTTCGCGCTTATTACTATTCAAAAGATGAGAAACTTTTAGTCTTGAACTATATGCCAGCCGGTAGCTTGTTCATGCTCTTGCATGGTATGTTTTATCTCAACTCTACTTTAGCATCACTCATCAAATGTATTTTACCCTTTGTTAATGATATTGAGTATAATTTTTTGTGCTCCAATTTTTGTGTTTCGACAATGTAACAGGAAATAGAAATGAAGGTGGAACTCCTCTGGATTGGAATGCAAGAGTGAAAATTGCCCTTGGGACTGCCAGGGGGATTGCACACATCCATTCCGAAGTTGGTGCTAAATGCACCCATGGCAACATCAAATCCTCCAATGTCCTCCTTACTCAAGACCTCGATGGCTGCATCTCTGATGTTGGCTTGGCCTCTCTGGTGAATTTCCCAACAATCACACCTCGAACCATTGGATACCACGCTCCAGAAGTAATTGAAACCCGGAAAGTCTCTCAAAAATCTGATGTTTATAGTTTTGGTGTACTCCTCCTGGAAATGCTGACGGGTAAAGCTCCACTCCAACACTCAGGACAAGCTGACGTGGTTGATCTCCCGAGGTGGGTTCGTTCAGTAGTTCGCGAGGAATGGACGGCCGAGGTTTTTGATGTTGAGCTATTGAGGTATCAAAATGTTGAAGAGGAAATGGTTCAGATGCTTCAGATTGCATTGTCATGCGTGGCAAAGGTGCCAGACATGCGCCCAAAAATGGAAGATGTTGTTAGAATGATAGAGGAAATTCAACAACCTGAGTTGAAGAACCGAACATCATCTGGGACAGAGTCTAATGCACAAACACCATGATTGTTTTAAACCTTTTGCTGCTTTATGTATCAACTCAACTTCTTATTAATTTATATAATAACAATTTCCATGAATTCATTGAATTTGTTGGTTTATGAAAATGGAAACACTGAGAAGATTACAGTTTTATGTGGAAGGATTTATTTCATTGATCAGAAAATATTATATTTATACTGCTGAAACAAAAAAACTATCTCCGTTAAAAAACAGAGTATCTCCTAAATATAAGCCATTAATAACAAATAAAATAAAAAAAACTAACAATCTTTCTACATAATAGGAAAACTTATTGATTGGGTATAACATGGTAACGTGGTGCAGTTACTAAAGCAAAATATCTAACAGAATTAATGTACTTTTCCTATTCAATTTCTTTCTGTTCTAAAAGAACATTTAAACAAACCAAGAACTAACAAGGACAGAAATGAGTGCATCAGATTTTCAAATAGATGATTCGAATGGTTGATCATAAAGGTGGGACTACTGGCTGTTGTCATCCTGATTAAATGAAAACCAAGGTTAGCAAAAAGGACAGTTATTTTATTATCCTTAGGCTTGGGGGTAGGTTTTTAAGCTCAAATCCCGAAATGGAAAAAATAAGTGACCGTTAAAGATTCCAAAACAGAGATTATTGAAAGACACTAACAAATTAAAATCGATAAATCTAAAATATTTTATCAAATCTTCTGGCTGATGTTGAAGATTGATTCAAAAACTTCATCCTGTCTATCAATTTATACTTAATCTTTGTTTGCAGATATAATTACAGAATTTGCTCCTTATCTTTTGCTTTTAATTAGTCAAATAAGTTAAATAACAATTAACTGTAATTTTAATTTTTAGATAAAATATTTTAATTTTTTAATTATTACTATTAACTTATAAATTAGTTGGTTTTATTCTAAAATAAATAATAACATTTCTTCTATCTCTTACATTTTTTTATTATTGTTTTTCTTTTCTCTTCATCCTACAAATTTTAACAGCTGAGAGTGATCTAGTCCCATTCATTTTATTAGAAATTCCTTTAATTTTTTCTTCTCTTGCGCTTTCTTCTCTGCTTACCTTTTCTTGGTTTTGGAGTTTTCTACCCTATTGAAATGCAATAATCATATCATGTAAGTTAAAACAGGCTAGTTAATCAACGTATCAAATCAGCAAGGTCAACATGTTTTTCTTTAATCCTACCTATTGTTTTCAACTTATGTAAATTTTATAAGGATTCCAATCTCTGTCAATTGTTTAAACCTTAACTCAAAATGGATCCTCCCTATCTATTTTTTTCTCATTGTAACTATTATTATTACGATTGGAAAAAAAGGTCACCATTACTAGATGACAAAAACCTGATTCCTGACCATGTGGTGGCTATGAAAATTAGTTAAAAACTCTTGACCTGAGAACCGAGGCATCATTTCGGGACCATTTTTAGTTTACGGAAGTAAACACTCATCTATGTTATGACTCTGACCACATCATCATTTCCAACACATAGTTAAGACTTGAATCCCACTCAAACATTGCGCTTTCAAAACTAGAGCCTTATCAATATCACCAACTTTGACTCAGTATTAAGGATACTATACATAATCCTTCGAGACATACCCTTTAATAGTGTCAAGGACATGCTTGGGTAGTGTCTTAGAATTTTTCTAACTAATCCAGAAGCCTTTTTGTCTAACTTATTTTCGACATTTGTAGGCTGACAACACTAAAAATAAGAATATGATGGTGGAGGTCACGTGTCAAACACTGTAAATGTATCACTTCTTTACAT
>JAVXUL010138318.1:0-15078 GCA_035590515.1 Trichilia minutiflora
TCCAAGAACACAAAAATCGTGCTCTTATTTATAGGCAAAACAAGAGAATTAAATATTGGAAGTGGGTGGTTGAAATAATAACAAATGGAGATTAAATATTTGACCACTAACAAAAATGTCATGAATGACCTCAAATATGAATGATTCAGTCTTAGTGTCCAACATGACAGTTGTATATATTTGAATCCACGTTCGAATGCCACTAATTTAAGATAAAACTGAATTTTTTATAAAACGTTATGGTCAAATTACTAGAGCAAGGTCGGACTGGACTGGAACAATAATGTAACTTGATTGATGGCCCAAAAAGTATAGCTTAGAGCCCGAATGAGGGTTAGCCCAAACATAAAATATTTATCCCAATGTGTTATATTTCCAATGGATCAAGATTCACCCCAATATCTCTCTTGTACAAAAAGTTATGCCCTTTTTACGTTCACTGTACAAAAACCAAAATTAACTGAAATTACAAACAAAGTAAATTTTACATCAAAAACTAGAAATAGACATAAATAGAGAAAGTTAATCATACTTTGAAGTGTAAAATGATAAATTTAACCTTAATACACATACACTTTTATATACTCATTAACAATTAAACATCATATAATACATCCATCCATCTATATATACATAGATTATCACATAATACTCATGCAAATACATAACAAATTAATCAAATTAATTAATAAAACCATTATGGAAATTAGTAACCATGTTAATCACATTAACATGCCTTAATGTAAACTATAACCCATCACATGAATTATAGCATACATAATGCAACCAATCAAAATAACAATTATTTAACATGCTTCCACGGTGGTCAAATTTATACACATCCATTTCATATACAATTAATTGTTATTAATACTTAATAACAACCATACATGCTTATTCATCTATGCTTAACAATTAAACAATTTCTAGAAAATAAAAACAAGCCTTTATGGATGTTCATCAAGCATGACCAAATCACAAAGCTTCCACAAGCCTTTCCAGGCTTCCAACAACTAATCTAACCACAAAACAACCATAACAAGCATATTACCATCACCACCAATTGGTCTGATACCATTTTGATGGATTGGTGTGAAGATAAAACCATTTTTAGGGTTTTAGAAACATAAATCATCATCATATATACACATAAAGCAAAAACCACCAAAACAATGGCATAGAAATAAACCTTGAGCTTGGCTTAATGAAGATTTAACCCCAATAATGTGAGATCTCCAATAATCAAAATCCTAGACACTCAATCTTGCTTGCCTAAATTAAGGGGGGAAGAGAAAGCTTTTGATTTTTGTTAACTTTTAACAAAAATAGCATAATTGATAAAATAATGAAAAGACCCCTATTTATAGCCTTTACACAAATTACTTTAATGCCTAAGACAATATTATGAATGATAAATAAGTCCCAAAGCTTGTCAAACAAGCTTTGTAATAGTAAAGATAAAATTTCACTTAGGTTCCCATATTTTGAAAACATGACAATTAGGCTCCTAGTCTAGTTAAACCAACTTTGACCTTTCTTATTTTAATTTTAATTTTATATTTAAATATAAATAGAATATTGGAACTTAATTTAAGTTATATTTGGATCATTTATCAAAGCTCTTGTATTTGTTAAACTATTTAACGCACAAACCGTTTATGTTTTTTGGCTTAATATTATCTCCTAACGTGTTAGTGCTCTTGCAGATACTAGGTATTCTCTCCTAAAGTAAGATTGAGCACTATTTATTGATTGTGATCTCTTAAGTTCACTGTATTATTAGCTGTAAGTTGAAATCAATCAAATTGAGCTCATTTCAAACCATTCGATGCTCAACAACTATGGTAGATATCTAGTAATATGCTATAGTTCGTAAACTATAATGAAGTAGGACTTTATCGAACCTTTTGGTCATGATTATATGCTTCATATGAATACATTCCTTCTATTCGTCTAATCTTGAGCAAGTTAGGGTTCACAGAGATCAGAACCCTAAAATATGATCATTGCTCGGACCAATGATCAATATGCTCTAAACTCGTTATAACGAAGTCTTTCGTGTAACTTTTAGGTGCTTTGTCCTAAGACTTTGATTGTAGATATTTATCAATATTCTATTGGAAACTCGGAGTCAAATCAAGTCAACAGAACTTTGAAATCCTTTATATCGAGTCACTAGATCCCGTATTAGCAATCATTGGTATCTCGATATAAATAATATATGATTAAGCTGCTTATTGTACGAGACATGATTAGTCTTGTACTTATATACCATATGAACCATGAGCATTTATACCAAACAATTATAATGAGGTCTCAGGTCAAAGGAATAATTAACACACTAGTATAATCATATGAGGAATCATTAACTAGATACTTCTGTGTAATTCAGTATAACTTTGGTCATGTTCAAAAAATAGTGCTTTAACTGTTAATCTACACTAATGTCCTAATAACATGACTATAATATTACCCACACTAATATCATCTCATTATGCCTACTACATATTAACACACTAGAGACACTCAGTATGCCTACTAATAATTAACACACAAAAGACATTCAGTATGCCTACTATATAACATTGATGTCTCGTTAATATGAATATCATAGAGAATAATTTCCATAATTAAATTATCTGAGTAATTCATATGTATATTCTATTATTAATATAGTTAATACACATATAAATAATAAATAATTTATTCATATTTGTATAACAAATATACAAATAGTAACTCAAAATAAAATGAGCAAACCGACAACACGAATGGTTTTAAGGTATACAACACCAACAACTTATACATATGAAATCATACGAACGGATTTCTGAAAATTCTCATGGTTTGAGTAATTACTAGTTACTTGATTTATCTAGAAATAACAGTATGGTATAAAACATAATTCAATTATTATTAAGAAACCAATGCCTCTTGGTCTATTGGATTCTATCTGCAATCAATAGATGTAAATATATAATAACATGCTATGTCATAGAGGATTATTGGATTATATGTATAACCCACCCTATTTCATACTATGTGATCAATCCTCATCCTCGGCTTTATTAGATCATGTAGATTACTTACCTTATTCCATACTGTGTGATTGATCATCACCCTTGGATTTATTGAATTCTATCCATCCTATTTTATACTGCATGAAAATCTTCACCCTCAAACAATTAATAATAATGGCTCATAAGGCCAAATAATAAAATCATGGTATACAAAACCAAAACTAATTAGTCATGGCTCACAAGGTCGAATAATAAAATCATATTATAAAATATTAACACTCTGGCCACATTCATCGAAATCTGTCATTCAGTTAAACTTGTAATATATCTAGCCTCCGGCTTTAAGAATCCAAAATCAAATGTACCATAATTATCATAAAATCATCAAAAGATTAATAATCATAATTGACCTCAGGCATCAACCACACACATATATAAGCAATCATGTCACAATTATTATCTAAATCTACCATAAATAAGGAAACTCTCAGCCACCATATAATCAGATAACCATTGCCTCCTCAATATAACCATATGTGTGTGTGTGTATATATATATTTATTTATTTTTCATTGCTTTAAAGTATATAAAAACATGTAAATATTTTTATATAATGTTTAAGGAGGAATAAGAACAAAGAAGATATACACTCATAAGTTTGAGGTAACAAACCACTCTCTTAGTGTCCTCCTCACAGTAAGGATCTTCTAACTAGACTCCCGTGCCTACACACATATATCCATAAGGTTCTATAAGCTTTCACACAATATAATCATGCTATAAAATGCATGATGTATATGATTACAAATATATCGATCATAATAATCCTTATTACTCATTTATTAGATAAATATCTCATTCTCTCTCTTTTTCTTTATTTATTTACATAGTCAACTCTCTGGCTACTATCATCCTCACTCATCAAAGAGTTATTTCTAACTTTCTCAATATCGTAATATACTTAAACATCCTAATTAATTAGATTATATCCAAATTCTAGATATTCAAAAATAGTAACTTTAATCATTCTTTTTCTGATGCATGCATAATGATAGCTTAAATCGAAGAACGATGAAGATTGATGGAGATTTAAGGTGTGCTTGCCTAAGCTTGTAGGTAACTTTAAAGCCTTTTTTTGTTTGATTAAATTTTTTTGCTACTATTTATCTATGGCTCTTCTCTCTTGATTCCTTTTGAACCATCGGATAATACTTTGATCGAGTAGTATTCTTAAACTCTGGTGTTGATTTTTGAAACTATTTCATGAAGAACGATAAAGATTGGTGGAGGTTTAAGTGAGAATGAGTTTTGAGCTGAAAATAGGCAAAAATTGAGAGAGATAAAAAAGAAGAACAAATAGGGGAAGAAGAAGTTATTGTGCCCATATATAAGGAGCTTTGAATAACCAAAATGCCCCCATCTAAAATCATGCTATAATGTCCGATACATCCCTATGTATTGATACTTTGGTTTGAAAATGGGTTTTAGGGTCATCAAGGTATCCAAGTATTGAAACTTCTTCCCTTAAATATTGATACTCTTGCTCAGAAGCACTTGACGAAATGGCCTTACATCCTAAAGTGTCGATACTTTTCCTCTAAATATTGATACTTGGCTTTACTATACATAGTGACCCTCAAAGTGTCGATATTCTACTCAACAGTATATTAATACTTGATTTTTCACCATTCACTATAGCTCCAAAGTATTGATACTTTCTTTCAACTGTATCGATACTCGAGCTCTACTATTTATTATGACCTCAAAGTATCAATACTTCAAACTCTGGGCGTAATGTGACATTACTTTCATATACATGTATCGATACTTTTAACTGTTGGGTATAGCATGACAAAGTTTACGTACCCGAGTATCGATACTTCCTGTTAATATATCGATACTCTTGACCATCATTATCAAGTATCGATGTTATCACGTATGTATACGATACTTATTTTTTTTCATCAATTGAGGACTGTCACTTTATATATTCATAATTTTGATCCAAATGTCCTTATAAAACTCATAATATATCAACGAAAAACTTTCTTCGAGTTCTACAAAAATGATAAGGACTTTTTCTTAATTAGAGTCAATTCAGGGTTAAAATTTTAATTATTTCTCATTAATAAGTCACTCAACGTCACACATCTCTTCTAATATCGAATTTTTCAAATAGCAAACCCACCAATACCTAGGCGATGTGCAACAATATGCACATATACAAATAAAGAAAATTACCATATTTTCTATAGGTTCAAGGAACATGGTTCACATTTACTCAAAGTATTGATACTTTCTTTTTAAATATCGAAACTAAGGCTTCCCTGCTTCCTATACTTTAATTTTCTCAATCATTTTGACCATTAAAGTAACATATCTTAAGGAAAATATGTCGTTTCAAATTTATCAACATCAATAAACTGATTTTCATAACATTTTATTAAGTTTGACATATAATCATTCAAATCAAATCAAATCATAAACTTAATCAAATATCCAATGTCATGATCAAATAACAAACTTAATCAAATATTAAATATCCAAACTCAAATATCATGATCAAATAGTAAACTTAAACATAATCTAATAATAAAATAGTCAAATTTCATCCAAGTAAAGAGATCAAATTAAAAAGATTGAATACATAATTAATCTTTTTGTTCATCATCAAAAACATATACAGACATCAATCTCCCCTTTTTCTAATGATAACAAAATATTATGAAATTTGATCTATCATTTTAAACTAATAAATCCATATTCAATTCCATAAATCCATATTTTTCTTTAGTTAAAGAAATATATTTTTGTCTCTTTTAATCCAATAAGATTATAAATATATGCTTCTCTCCCTTTCTATCATCAATCAAAGAGGGAAACATAAAACATAATGAATAAGGAAACTAGAAACATAAAATAACAAAGGGATTTATAAGAGAAGCAAAATGAACATATAGTCAATCATCAAAAGCTAGAATAAATAAACTGAATTTATTATTGATCAATATCAAAAATAAGGATGGAAGTCAAACAACAAAAATTATTGTAAAGTCAACATAACAGTAAAACAATAAAATATCAAAAAAATCATAACTAGTATTATCCTTAATCCTCATTAAAAGGTATCTTAATAAAGTATTTAGAATGACTAGAAGAAATAGGTCTAGGGGCATAGGTGGCTGGTGAGAAGAAGTACTACCACCAGGTGTGTCATAGGGGGATCGATAACCTGCCATAGGTAGTTTAGGTGAAGGAGGTCAGAAATATAAAGAAGGATGAGATCCAGTGCCTAATACTTAAGAAGGAAGTCATGAGTATACATCCTCTAATGATAGCTAGATGTCAGCCATACCAATGATAGTGTCTTACCTAAAGAGATCGATCATGTGGCGTAGATTTGTGAGCCTTGTGTCAAAGTGGTAATAAGCAACATATGCAAAAGACTCTAGAGTTTGTATAGATACCTTAATATTTATGACCTATTGTAATAAATCTAAAAGCATCTAAATATTATGATTCGGGTTTGGAATAAGAGATAGTAAGGCCAGTAAAAGAGGTCACGATGGAAGAAATGCCACTTGAAGGGTTGCAATAGGTTGTGACTCAGCCTCGATCTATGTATCTCCTGCTGCTTGAGAATGTCTCTTTTTAATTGCTATAGGCAATGTGCTTGATAGACCTCTACAGTGTTTCTCTGGCCTAGTCTATACTCTTCAGGTATAGTGTCATCTCCACTTTGCTCCTGAATACGATATCTCTCCTGTAGGACCCATGACCTATCTCACATTTATCATAATGGATCTTTTACAAGGTGATCTTACCAAGCTCTGTTGATAGGTGATGTCACACTATTTACAACATCTAAAATATGAGGTTAAGTTCATCAAAGAATCTTGATAATCATAAATCTATAATGGAACTGATACTTGGTGGTAGTAATCCAAATCATACTATGGATAATCTAGGTAGCCAAGTCAGGTCTATAATGCTCCATGATACACTGCATCCACCATAAATCCTCGATAGACATCTTTGTATATTTACTCGAACATGCATTCAAGTTGTATACAATGATCAAGTAGAGGATTCTCTCTCATTCAATCTTAACCTTGGAGGCCTTACATCTACTTCGGTTATATTTGGGTTCTTAAAGACAATTTTACAAGCTTTTAGGGGAGCAACAATCTGGATAAAATATTTCTCCCTTATAGGCATCAATCTCAGCAAGTTTTACAATTTTAAATCATCTAAAAAGAGATCCATCCTTCTTATTGAAATTCTAAACTTATTGATCCAGTTTTGCACTGTCTCATGATCTTTAACCTCAAATTTAAGTAAAATAGGCGTATGAGTTTAGGGAAGTATTCACCTCTTAGTTCATATGAAAACTAATATGAAAAATTTATCTACAAGTGTACGGTGTCAAGTTATAATCCTACGATAAGTAGGGTATGGCATCATCAAAAAAGTTGTTAAAACCTATTAATTCTTACAATTGAGCTAAGACTAAGTTTTATCTAGGAGACAAGTATGAAGTAAATTATCCTAAAATAAAATAAAAATTACAAATAAAGAAATAAAGTGACAGGAACAACACACTAGAAAACTAAAATTCAATCAATGTGAACCTAGAGAATTGATTTTGTCTATTGCTTTTACTCTATTTTAATCACCCCCCTTTAAGCCTCAATTTAATCAAGTTTATAAAATAAAAAAAATATAAATTCACTCCCTCTCCCGAGACAAGTGATTCTATCCCTCAATCTAATTGTAATATCATTATTTTCAATTAAATTGAAAAATACATTATTCTTAGTTCTTTTTTGTATTTTTTTAGAAATTCAACCGTATTCTGACTAATTGACAAACCTAGTCATATTGTTCAGGGTCTAATCTAAATCTCACTTTTCCAAGTGCAAAGATTTTGATTTTAATTTATCTAAATCATAGCTAGTGATTTAAGAAGTATTAATAATCAAACAATATGAATAAATCTCATTAAAATTCATTCAATACGCTAATATAACAATTAAAATAGGTTCAATAATAAAATATATCAATCCTCTAGATTAAAACCCTTAGCTTAACATGGTTTCAATAATATCAACAATAGTTATAATAAAACTCATGGTTTTTAACAATAAAACTAAGAGAATACAATAGAGAAAAGGCAAAACTCTTCAATCTTTAGTCTTCAATCTTTAATCTCCTTGTTTCTTTGTTGACTATGATGTTGTTAAGGTGTTTTTCCAATCTCTAAGAGTGTTCTTTTCTACCCTTTTTAATGCCATATAAGTGTCCTTTTTATAACTTTTCAAACCCTAGGTTTAAGAAGGAAAAATAAAGAAGAAACTCAAATCTAATTACTATACCATTGTTTAGATGAAATTTAGTTTCTATTTCTATTTTAGGTCAATCTAATTACTCTTGTTCATTTAAAAATAATAAATTTAGCCTTTTTAAAATTCAAATCTTATTGATACTAGTTTTTTATCTATAAACGACAACCTATATTTATTGGACATAATTGCTTCATATAGTAAAACCTTGCATATTAGTGCTTAGTGTACATAACAAAAATTAATTAATGAGGATTTCACTAGATTAGGGTACAATTGTTTATGTCACATCTCTAAATAGAGAATTGAGAGACTTGTGTTTGCTAGAATCCTTGATCCTTTTAATTTAACAGATGTTTAAGTCTATGATGAGTGCATTAAATGAAAACATATAAGTATAAGAAAATTAGGTACCAATAGAAGTTAGAACATCTTTAAACTAATTCATATTGATATTTACAAACCATTTTCTAAAGCTTCCTGAAATAATTAATAGTATTTTATTATATTTACAGATGACAATTCCTATTATGGTTACTTATATTTGATTTATGAGAAGTTTCAATTATTAGATGTTTTTGAGGATTTCAAAGCTATAGTTGAGAAACAATTTGACAAAAGGATTAAAGCCTGTTAAATCTAATTATGATGACAAGTACTATAGCAAATATAATAAATCAGGTGAGCAATGTCTAGGGCCTTTCATTAATTTTCTAAAGGAATTAAGTATCGTCTTACAATACATAATATAATATAAACCTATTATAAATATTATTATTGAGAGATATAATAGAATGCATAAGGATATGGTATGGAGTATGATTAATCACTCTATCTTACTAGAATCTCTCTGAAGAGAAGCACTACAGGCTATAGCTTATATCTTTAATAGAGTTCTAAGTAAAGCAATGTCTAAAAATATGAACTCTGGACAAAAAAGAATCGTAGCATTAGACATTTGTATATTTGTGGTTGTTCATATGAGGCAAGGCCATACAGGCTAAATAAAAAGAAAGTAGACTTAAGAATAGTTAGCTGCTACTTTGTTGGATACTTTGAACGATCAAGAGGTTATAAGTTTTATAATCCTATGACTCGCTCATTTTTCTATACAAGTAATGCCAAATTCTTTAAGGATGTTAAGTCTGAAGGGGAAAGTAAGATAATAAACATTATTTTTAAAGAGAAATTAATTTCTCTTTCTATAATTACTATTAATAATGACCAGGTCCCTATCACTAATATTGTTTAAGAAATAAATTCGACCAATCAAAACAATATTGATAAATTCCTATCTAAATTCAAAAAAGTGCTCTTGAAGAACAAACTTAACAACCTCAAGAGCAAATACCATTAAAAAAATCTACTAGAGAAAGGAGAAATGTGATTTCATATCATTATATTATTTTTCTCTAAAAATGTGAGGAAGATATAGAACTGATGAAAGATGATCCAATTAACTTTTGTAAAGTCATACAAAGTTATGATTCTCAAAAGTGGATTGATGCCATGAATAATGAAATAAAGTCTATAAAAGACAATAATGTTTGAGATCTTATCGAATTGCTTGATGGCGTGAAATTTATTTTTTATAAATGAATATTTAAGACCAAGAGAAATTTTAAAGGCAATGTTAAGAGATATAAGTCTCCTCTTATTGCAAAATATTTTACTAAAAAAGGCATTAATTATAAAGAAACTGTCTTCCCAATTTCATTGAAAGACTTTTTCAGGATTATAATAAAACTTATAATTTATTTTGATCTTAAGATATATCAGATAGCTGTGAAGACTGCATTTTTTTATAGTGACATGAATGAGATGATTTATATAATACAGCTAGCAAACGTTGTACATATAATCCAAAGAAAATGATTTGCAAATTAAAGAAATTTATACTATTAATGGGTAATGATGTAGGCATAATGACAGAGGTGAAGATCTAGTTATCTAGAATTTTCTCCATGATAGATTTGAGAGGTACGACCTACGTTATCAGGATTTGGATATATAAAGATAGATCGAAGATGCTTATTGGATTATCTCAATATTTGTACATTGAAAAAATACCAAAGAGGTTCAATATAGAGAACTCTAAGAGAGGTATTTTTTTCTTTAATCATGGTCTTTATCTTTCTAAAGATAATGATTTAAAGACTAATAAAAAACATCAATGGATTCATAGTATGCCCTATGCATCAATTATTGGTATATTGATATATGTCATACTATGTTCAAGATCTGATATAGCTTATGCAGTAAGTGTTATTAGTAGATATCAAGTCAATCATGAGAAAAAACATTGATCAAAAGTGAAAGTAATCCTTAAGTACTTAAGAAGAACTAAGGATTTAGTTTTAAATTATGAAGCTTAAGAGTTGACCATTCATGATACTAAGGCTTAGATTTCTAATCAGATGTGGATGATTATAAGTCTACATTTGGTTTTACCTTTTTATATAATAGAGAGGTTGTGAGTTGGAAGAGTTTCAAATATATGATAATAGTAACTCTACTATAAAAGCTAAATATGTTGTTGTTTTAAAAGCAGCAAAAGAAGCTATTTGGATATGAAAGTTCGTGTTTGAACTAGGTGTAATTTCTTACATAGCTTATCCGATGAGTATATTTTGTGACAATACTAGTGTTATTATATAGGCCAAGAAATCGAGGGTATCCAATAAATTCAAACATATATAACGAAAATATTATATTTTGAGAGAAGTTGTTGATGTTGAAAAGATAATAATACAAAAGATATCTTCACCAGATAACATCATTGACCCTCATACTAAGGTGATGACACTAAAGTAGGTAGATCAATATCTTAAGAAGATGGATGTTAGATACAACAACAAATGACTTTACTAAAAGTTAGAGTTTGTTAGTGTAGTATACCCTAGAAACCATTCATTTTATTAGGTTCATGGTGTTTTGTAAAGTATAACTGTATATATGTATTATACATAATATTAATAAAGAAATTATTTCTGTTTATATATGCATGCTACTTTCTCTTTCTAATTATACTAATGAATAAAATATATATATAAATGCCTAGATAATTGATTATCTAAATTGTTTCCTTCACATATAGTATCAATTAGGCATCAATATCATAGTAAGCATATTGAATATCTTTGGTACATATCATGAGATGATATTAGTACAGGTGATGATAAGAATCATGTCACTAGGACATTAGTATAGATTAACAGTTAGAGAACTATTTTTTAAACGTGACTAAAAAAATGATGAATCATATAAAATGCATATAGTTATTTGATTATACCAGTATACAACGTACTCTTTTAACCTGAGACATCATAATCATTATCTAATGTGGATGCACATAATTTATATAGTGTATAAATACAAGACTAATCACCTCTTATATAAGAATTTGGTTTGATTATAGGTCGTTTATATCAAGATACAAATAACTATTAAGATAGGATCCGTTGACTCGATATATATAGGATTTGAGTTATCATTGACTTGATCTACATTTGAGTTCCTAGATAGGAATCAATAAACAACTGAAGTATTAAACTTTGGCTAGTTAGTGCTAAATGTTATGAAAAATATTTTTTAATGACAAGTTTAGCCCGTAATGACTGATAGTCCAAATAGATACTGAGTTTAGGGTTTTGACTATTTGTGTACCCTGACTTAGGTGGGATAAGATGATAGAGAGACATGACTTATATAGTATGTATATGAAGGTTTATTAAGTGATTACCATGTCATTAGGGATCATTATCCTTTGGTGATAATTGATGAAGATTTAACTCCAAATATATGGAATCTTTAGAATAAAACCCTAATGCCCTTATCCTTGCTAGGCAGAATAAGAGAGAGATGAAAGCTTTAATGATTTTTCAACCTTTCTGGATAATTATGGCTTAATTACATAAAAATAAAAATTAACCCTTATATATATTTTTGTATCCTTTACTTAAATGCCCTTGAATTTGAGTCAAAGACAAATGAGTTCCAAAGCTTGTCAAATAAGGTTTGTAATAGTAAAATATAAAATGATAAGTTTGCCCTCATTAGATAATTTAATGCTGAACTTATCCTTAACCTTGTTAAACTTACTTTGAACAAGCTTATTTTAATTTCATTTTATCTTTAAATATGAATGGACTATTGTATCTTACTCTAAGTTACATTCACATTAATTAATAAAGCTCTCAGATTTGTTAACTTTTTAATGTGTAAGTCGTTTACACTTTTTGACCCAATATTATTCCTAAGAGTGTTGGCTCTCTTATGGATAATATTTATCCTCTCTAATAGTAAGAACGAGTATTAATTATTGATTGTGATCTCTCGAGTTCATTATAATATTAGTTGTGAACTGGAATCAATCTCATTAAATCCGTTTCGAACCATTCGAGTACTCAACGCTATAGTTAATATCTAGCAATATGTAAACCACAATGAAGAAAGTCTTTATTGGACCTTTAATTTGTGATTATATGTTATGTGTGGATAAATTTCTTCTATTCATTTAATCTCAATTAAGTCAGGGCTCATAAATATCAAAAATCTTAAATTTAGTCTCCGTTTAGATAAGTGTTACAAGTAGGTATCAGATTGATTAAGGTGAAGGTCATTGGAAAGCCGTGGAAATAATTCTAAAATATTTGAGAAGAACTAAAAAATTGTTTTAGTATATGAAAGATATGACTTGAGACTTAAAGGCTATACTAGCTCAAGTTTTCAGTCAGATAAAGATGACAGCAAATTGACATCAAGATATATGTTTACATTGAATGGTAGAGCATTAAGTTGAAGAGTTTCAAACAGGAAGTTACTACGAATTCTACCACAAAAGCAAAATATTTGACAATTTTAGAAGCTACTAAAAAGGTTGTTTGATAAATTAAATGTATTTAATTTAATTTAATTTATTTGATAAATTAAACAATTAGATTTGTATAACTTATAAAACTTGTATAATGACATTTTAGCTTGATTTAGGGTTTATGTAAACCCTAATAGGCTAAAATATTATTTAAGGTTTTTTATTTTGAAACCTTAATCACATTTATATTATTTGATTTAATTTATATGATAAATTAAACAAATAATATAAATATACATGTGAAACTGAATTATTTGTGTGACAAATAATTCAAGCCGAACATATTCGTCCAAATATTAATAATGGTCGAACCTTCTTGATTAATTATATGATACAATAATTTATTCGATAATTTATTGTTATTGCTTATTAAACATAAAACTTTAATTATTACTTATTCAACCACAAATGCGATTATCCGAAAGTGAATAATCGGATCCAAATAAATAACGAATTAGTGTATGACATACTATTTCATTTAGGCTCATGAATTGTGTCTCGATCTGATTATAATTTATTTATGTAACAAATAAAATAAACTAAACAAGTATATATTATTTGTGTGACAAATAAAATGGTTTGTATCATTAGGGTAATTTGTTAATTACATAAAAAAATCATTAATTATATGTAAATATTAGTGTGTATATAATATGCAAGTGTATATGTATGTATAAATTATAATAATTATTCATAAGATGGATGATTGTTGGTATGGATGTATAAGCCTAAAATAGTTTTTTGAAAATTTTCTCAGCTGAGAGAAGTATTTATATGAGATATGAATAAATGATTGCTTAATAAATCTCCTTAAAATTATCATATTTTTGTCTCCCATTATAGGATAGCTAATAATTTTTTTACATAAATTTTCTACTCCAAGATTTCTATTATGTGAGGGGTATGAGGTTTGTGTGATAGATTAGGTTATCTAATTATTGATAATATTTAAATCTCAACCAAGATTTCTATTACGTGAGATTGTGGTGAGAATATTATTTGGAAAAGTATGATGGTTTGGATATAACTAATGTAGGATACCAAGATTTCTATTATGTAAGGGGTCTAAAACTAAAGCAAAAGAATAAACCAAGTCTTGTATGTGATATAGAAAAGAAAAAGGTTTTAACTCATTATAGTTAATTAGCTAAGATTTGTATTATATGAGGTTAATTAATTTTAATAAGAATTCGATTCTACTAATTATTAAAATATAACAAAACTTTTAAATCCTATGTTAAGGAGTATAACGTTTAAATTAAATAGTAGGAGTTAATATGATCAAGTGTTTTACTTTTAAATAAAATAAATGGTTAAATTCATTTTAGAATTCAATACACTAATAAACTATTTTATGTGTTTTATCAGTTGTCTCTCAGTGATGTATCAATATGTTGTTGTAAAATATTTTCCAAAGGATTTTGGATAATAGTATGTTTACCAGACTAAACTTTAAAGACTGGTTAAGAAACTTGGGATTTGTTCTTAAATTTGAATGTTTAGGATATATCTTAGAAGGTTAATTGCTGGACTCAATCGAGAATGAGGCTCCTGAGGAGGAGCAGGAAACTTTCAATAAATGGCATGCTAATAACTATAGAGTGAGACTCTATATGTTAGCTCAATGAATTTGGACCTTCAGATTGGCCTTAAGAGTATGTGTCACGCCCCGACCCTAGTCGGCCACGTGGTAATCGCCGCGAATCCCAAGAATACATCCTATCACTTAGAATGTACTCCTAGAACCCGCAAGGCATTAGTACCTATTTTCAAACTCATTAACCAAAAATAAAACAAAATATGGAAAATGGAAGATTTTCAATCGTATATATATATCAATCTC
>JAVXUL010138329.1:0-15078 GCA_035590515.1 Trichilia minutiflora
TATTATCCTTAAATATAGTTAAAATCAACTGAAGCTTGATACAATAATAGATATACAAATTAATATGTATTATATTTTAATAATTTTTATCAATTAGTTTTTAAATATAGAAAAGAATGGTCCAAAGCTAACGAGTTTATAGAAGCGTCCTTTTGATTTTTGTAAGAATGAAGTCAAACTCAAAACACAAACAATAAATTTCAATTTTATTGGCTAGACAAACATAATACAATACTAACAATATCATTAATTAAGGTAAGTATAAATTATATATATATATTCAACATTTTTTTTTGAAGTTCTCAAACTTTTTGTTAGATTTTTTAATTCTTATATTCGGACGGTTATATTTAAAAAATAATTTAAAAGGTAACACACAATTTAGAATTTTAAAAAAAAAATAAAAAAATAGATAAAAAATTAGAATAAGTTTAAGCTTCATTAAAAGCTAATCACATGGATTAAGCCATGATATTATAGCTAAAATAGTTCTTCTCGTCATAATAATCAATATTTTCACTAGGCTCAAGGCATAGATTTGAGATTAATATAGAATGAAAGCGTCATATATTAAATATTAATAAAAATAAATAAATTTTATTAAAAATTAGTGTTTATTAAATTTATAATTGAAACTCAATTACACAACAAATAATTTTTAAAGAAAAATACATAAGATTCACTCATTAATATTTATATCTTATATGAACAGTAAAATTAAAAAGATTTTACATATTTTATTTAAACCCAAAATATCAAATTTACAAGATGACTTTTTTGGGCTAAAGTTTTTCTGGGCTGTTGACTGGGCCTCTACCAGCCCATATTCAGAAAGGGCCTCCGCCCCATGTTTGCTCCATGTCTATAAACAACTGGACTACACCAAACCCAATTGCTTCAACATGATTTACATTATTATTTCCATATTCACATCGTTTATGTTATTAATTAGATTAATTTGGTATTTCTATTAATCAATATTATCATCTTATTTTAATTTTGTGTTTTTTTTATAGATTCAAATATTATTTCATATAAAATAAAATTTTCATTTTCTTAAAAAAAATATTTTATAGGATAAAAAAATTGTGATTGATTTTAAAATATGTTATGGAAATAATATTTAGATGTTATTTTAAAAACAAATAATCAATAAATCCATGAATAAAACAAATTTGAAAATATTATTGTTGAATGATTGAATAAATTAACAAATAACAAACTTATTTATACTAATATTAATTCTAATCCTAAATAAAAATTAAATAATAAATTAACAAATAATTAATATTAAATATATTACATAAAATAATAAAATCTAATTATTTTAAATTAATATCTATAATATGTTCGAGTTCGGGTGTGCTTATGAGATAAAGTAAGACTTGTGGCTGTTCGCAGATTTTGACTAAATCTGTATCCGATTCATAAATTTATAGATTAAAGTTTTTCAATCCGTATCTAATCTATGAAATTATAAATTAAAGTTTTGTCAACTCGTTTTAAATCAAGAATTGAAGAAACAAATCCATTTTATTTTTGTTAAATAATAAAATTTATGCAATCATTTTATATCTAATAAAATAAAGTTAATTACTTTATATGTTTTAATGTAGAATAGAGTTTTAATTTTTATTTTATTATGAATTAAATAATATATTATTTACTTTTACTTTTAATATAAATAATTTTTTTTATATAAATAATTTTTTTTTACAGGTGATGAATAATTTATGAATTTACAATACAAATTCACAATCCAATCTCTTTATATGTATTTAAAAATTTTCAATTCACCACTGATTCACCCATCCACGAAATACTCATCATATTGATAGAATTGTATTTATTTATTTATTTAAAGTGATTTTTTTTATACATCGTAAAGGTTTTTAATGTAAATCAAGTGCTAATTTTTAATTATTGCTTTCTTGATTTTTTTTTGTCATTATTTATTTTTATTTAATATCTATTTTTTGCACAATATTTTAAATATATGTTAAATTTTTTGAAGATCATTTTTGACGAAATCACTCTACTTGCAACAAATTTTTTAAAAGCAGATTTTTATTTTACAAAATATTTCTTTTTGTGATATACAAGTAAGATAAGACTCAACAAGTCATGCAAAATGAAACCCAGGATGGACTGGCGATGAGGGTTGTCCTTGCGGATTTCGTATTTCAAGTTTAATTTTTATATTAAAATTTTTTATTAAAATATTAAAAAAATTATGTTATATATTTTATTTTAATTATTCTTTTAAATATAACGGTGATGGCTCATGGGCTTTAGTTTTATTTATTTATTTAGAGAATATGGGTAATAGTCTTTTTTTATTATTATTTTTAATGTGAAAATATAAGAGACAAACGTTTAACCATCGTATTTAAAAGAATAATTAAAAAAATCTATGCCGTCATATCCATTTTCTATGGTACTCTAATAAAATCTCTGCCGTCAATTTGTATAAAGCATAGTATTTCCCAAAAGCGTAAGAAAAAAAAAATATAAAAAATGAAAATCATTCTATTTTGTTTTTGGGGCAGAGTGAGAAATTGAGAATGACCAAATTATTGTACAACAACAAAACTTGATATATTTACTCCTACCGCCGGTAGATTCCTCGCTGAATACACACCCTTTCTTACAATCTCCACGTGGCAATTCCGAATAATCCATTCCCTGGGCCCCATGTTCTAATACTCATATAAAATCGTCCCTTCACTTCTCTCTCCTTTCTCGTCTCACACACTCTCTCTTCGTCGCCGACATTTTCATCGGCCAATTTTTATTTACTAATTTATTTACTTACATTATTATAATTTTCGTATATTTCTTTCTTTTAATATTTATATTTTCTCTGCGTCAGAGGCATTCACGACCGTCCGATCTTTGTCGTGACGCGTGTCGAAATTGAAATATCACCAAATTTATAGGTACATTGTTTATAAAATTTTAATTTAATTTTAACTTTCATTTTCTGTCATCTGAATTTTGGTTGAATTTGGCTTTTTGCTTGTGTTGTTACTGGAATAAGGATTTTGTTATAGTGGTGCTTTGTGCATTTACAGCTTTGATTGGTCGATTGATTGACCGGTCGATTCCTTACTGAAGCGAAGAGTGTCGGTGCATTGTTTTCCCTGACCACCGCCTGGAGATGTCGGGTCCATTGGATCGGTTCGCTAGGCCTTGTGAGTATCACTTCATTTCTGATCGCTCTTGTTTCTGAATTTTATCTTTTCATTGAGCTAATTATTTTTTTTTCTTAAAATTTTTGTGTTGCTAGGGTTTTGCCGTAGTTTTTTTCTTTTCCCTTCCTTTTCTCTTTTTTTTTTCTCTTCTTTCAGTTTTGATCTTTGTCGTGGCTTTAAGTGAAGAAGAACTGGCTTGATCGAGCCTAGACAGTGGGATTAGCTTCAGATGAGATTAGTGCACTTTTTCAAAAAATAAAATAAAAGTAAATCTACAATTTTGAATTTCTAGTTGAGTAATCTATAGGATTTTTTTCTTTTCTTTTTGGTGTTTTTGGAGGATTTGGATTTGAAGTTATTTTGATATACAGTTAACTTTGCAGTTTGGGAGTGTGGGAAACTTGCTTAATATGTGAAGTCTTGTTTATATTTTCGACCGAATTTTGGGTTTGTTTTAAATTCTGTGTTTTGATTGTGTTAGCTTCAACCTGCTTTTATATTAGCACAATTTCATCAATCTAATGAGTCTGTTGTGGTCTCTAAATCTTGTGGATAAGTTATCATATTTACTTTTTTGCGCCTGATCAAAACAGGAATTGCTTTAAATTTTGTGACCGATTATAATTATTTTGAGAACGGTGGTAGCGTGGGCGACTTCCTGTGTTTTGTCACATGAGGAAAATCACTTGGCATAATGCAGTAATTTATCATTCCTTTATTTATCCACATTTAAGACTAACTGTTCTTGGTTTATAATATTTATTTTACCATGGGGCAGGTTTTGAGGGGTTTTCAGGTAGTGATGAGAGGAGAGAAAGGAAATCAGATTTTGAGAACTCTGAGGATGAAAGGCGAACAAGGATTGGATCCTTGAAGAAGAAAGCCTTAAATGCATCCTCTAAATTCAAACATTCTCTAAGGAAAAAGAGCAGTAGAAGGAAGAGTGATGGCCGGGTCAGTTCTGTTTCAATTGAGGATATCCGAGATGTTGAGGAGCTACAGGCTGTTGATGCATTTCGACAATCACTAATTTTGGATGAGTTGCTGCCTGAAAGACATGATGATTATCACATGATGTTAAGGTCCTAAGATCCTCATTTTTACTCCTGCAATTACTCTACCCATCTAATTATTTTTTTCTTTTGTTTTCTGTCTCTTATGTCTCTCTTTGTTATAAAAGTTTTAAATTATGCTAATGCATCTTATGTTTACTAAACTGTTTCTGAAGTGTTGATAAAAATCTGCATTGTTCCCTTCAAGGATCTTATAGAGCATAGTGTGTTTTATGTAACAGATACCTTTTTTTTTTGTCCAAGGATCTAAGTATGGATTAAAAACTTCTTGGTGCTATGTTTCTTAGCATTTTTTATTTTCTTTTATTTTTTCTGCTTTTATGTTGTAGTGGTAACTGTTTAACATTGATTTTGTTGACTTCATTTTCAGTGGTTGCCTTAATATTTGTAGTGCGATCATATGTTGATAATGGAAAATGACCATGTTTCTCCTATGCTTCAATGTTGGTAGTAGTAACAATAAGGCCATACGTTTCTCTCAGGTTCTTAAAAGCGAGGAAGTTTGACATTGACAAAGCAAAGCACATGTGGGCTGATATGCTTCAGTGGAGGAAGGAATTTGGTGCTGACACTATTATGGAGGTAGCAACAGTTGACAATTAGCCTAAATATGCATGGTCAATATACCTGCCAATTATGAAGAAAATTCTATATTTCTTATTATTCGATACAGACTGACTACATGTATATATAGAACCAAGTAAACTTGAATAAGGAAAGAGCTTGATTCTCTAATTAAGTCTAATCTAATCTTAACATAAATATATATTTCTAAGAATACCATTATTAACTGCGTTTCCTTGTGTTATCAGGATTTTGAGTTCGAAGAATTAAATGAAGTTTTAAATTATTACCCTCATGGTTATCATGGTGTGGACAAGGAGGGAAGACCTGTTTACATTGAAAGATTGGGAATAGTTGATCCAACCAAACTTATGCAAGTTACTACTATGGATCGTTATATAAGATATCATGTTCAAGGGTTCGAAAAAGCCTTTGCACTAAAATTCCCAGCTTGTACAATTGCTGCAAAGAGGCACATTGATTCAAGTACTACAATTTTGGATGTCCAAGGCGTGGTATATTTTGGGTGGTCTCTAAATTCTAGTGTTAAGTTGTGTATATGTAGGTGCAATCAAAATTTTTAATCACTCATCCCTGATCATTTCTAAGTTTTCAATTGTTTAGGGCCTTAAGAATTTTTCCAAGTCTGCACGGGAACTTATAATGCGGCTGCAGAAGATTGATGGGGATAATTATCCTGAGGTATGCCATTGTAATTCAGTCCAATTTATCATTACTTGTGTATAAATTTTGATATTACATAGGGACTGAAATTTAATTGTTTTGTCAATCTTGAATTTTTTGCACTTTTAAATGATGCAGACTCTGTGTCAAATGTTTATAATCAACGCTGGTCCTGGATTTAGGCTGCTGTGGAACACCGTGAAAACTTTTCTAGATCCCAAAACAACTTCCAAGATTCATGTATGCTGTATTGCTGTCATTATAGTTTTGGAAAATTGCCCATTTCTTGTCTGTCTACTGAGATTTTATATAATGCTGTATATTTATTTAGTTATATTTTTCTTGTTGGCTATGATTAATGTAGGTTCTTGGAAACAAGTACCAGAGCAAATTGCTTGAGATAATTGATACCAGGTGAAAGATCTGCAGTACACATCTTTTTGTCTTTCTTAATTCTTCTGATTATTCGTTAAATTTATTTTGCCTAATTCATTCTTGTTACTGGGTTAACTGGTTTTATATCTTATGAACCATTTTGTTGAACTTATAGTGAGTTGCCAGAGTTTCTTGGAGGTAGCTGCACTTGTGCAGGTCAGGGAGGTTGTCTTAAGTCTGATAAGGGGCCATGGAAAAACCCAGAGATATTGAAGGTTGTCAACCAGCTTATTATTGCCACCTTGATAAAAATGCAACTTTCATGTTGTATGCTTTTCATCACAATTAGTATTTGTTTGTAATTATGAATATTGTCTGCATAATCACTTGAACAGGTTGTTAATGGAGTACCGCGGCGTGCCAGGCAGATTGTGAAAGTTTTAAATAGCGAGGGGAAAGTCATTGCTTATGCTAAGCCACCAATGGTATGGCCGTTTTAATTACTATCTGTTCATGGAGGCATAGCCTTAATTATTTTTGTTTCTAGTTAAATTATCACTTATTTCCCTTGGTACCATTCTGAAACAGTTTAAAGGTAGTGATACATCCACTGCTGAGTCTGGATCAGAAGCAGAAGATATTGCTTCCCCCAAGGCAATGAAGAGTTATTCTCATCTTCGATTGACTCCTGTCCGTGAAGAGGTGGGTTTTTGAACTTTTATTCTGTGATACCAATTACAATTTTAGTTAATTTTATCAGAAGTCAATAGGTTTGCTGCATGAGTAACTATCTCTTGATGTTTTTATTTATTTTTTGATGAGAAACAAGAAACTTTTATTCATGAAAAAGCATGAAAGATTTATGAAGAGGTGAATGTCTCCTAACGAACTGTACTTTAGAATAGATATTTTACACTTTCTTGGCAGTTTTTGTATAATGGGATTGCAAATTGACAATGCTTATTGTGCATGCAATGTCTAAGATTTGTTTGCAAACAGCAAACAAATTCTCTTCTTTATTTATTTGTGTTTTCATGAATTTTTAGGCTAAAGTAGTTGGAAAACCTAGCTATGGTGTAAGCTTCTCTGGATATGATGAATACATTCCCATGGTTGATAAAGCCGTTGATGCTGGTTGGAAGAAGCAAGCATCTCTCCAGAGGCCTTCTGCTTCCAAAGGTGAACAAATCTGCTATTTATTTATCGTTTATTTGCTACAGCTGGGAGTCTGCCCATGGTCCTTTCTCATTTTTCTTATGCCACTGAACAATGTGGATGCTCTGCATAAAATTCCTTCATGCCTATGTATTACAAAATCCACCTGGGCCTGGCATGAGCACAATGAATACTCTTACTCCAGATATGTTCGTTAAACATTGCAAAGCTGGTGCTCTGAATGAAAACTGACTTATTCTTCACTCTGTTTCATCTCAAAATCAGACAAAAGTATGGAAGCTTCCGCTTTATAACTTGATAATAATATCTAAGGGAAATGGCATTTTTCCTCTTATGTCTCTTTAATCATCAGACTTCATGGACACAAATTGTCCTGTGTCAGTGTAGAAAGGACTAGGACAGATTATGTACATAAGCAATGTAGTTTGGACCTTAGGAGGGAGTCAAATGAATCTCAAGGGGATTGGGTATTTGAAGGCAATGGGATTCAATTAAGAGAGAATGGTTCAAAACTCCTTGGGGTCAACTACTTGTGTACTTACATCTTTCAAGCTTTATAACTATCAAAGTTGTAGGCTTGGCTGTAGTTCCCAGTGTAGAACTCGGTGAACATATGAAGGTCAAGTCAAGTGATTTCTGGGTATAAAAAATTGGCATGGGTCAAATGATATGACCTTTAATTTTAAACCAAGAGATTAAATAGTCAAATTAAGTGCCATTTACTTGGGATGTGATTCATGTGAATATTATATCCTGAGGGCTAGAATTCCCTAGTTTCGGTATTTGGTGTTTATAATTCACATATCAAGTGATTCAACTAGTCTGGCAATTTGCATTTTATTATATTCGTAAACTAGTCTGTGGTTCCTAATACAAATATACTCAACAATCATAAATTTGCTATTGCAGGGACTTTTCCCCAGCCGCCAATGGAAAAGACTCCAGAAGGGATATTTGCTCGGGCTTGGGTAGCTGTTATTGCATTCTTCATGACACTTTTAAGTCTCTTCCGCTCGGTTGTATACCGTGTAACCAAGAGACTTCCTGACACTTCAAGTAATCATGATCAAAATATTCCTGAGGTTGCTATTGATGCAAATGAAAAGGAGGAATTTCGGCCCCCATCACCAAGCCCAACTTTTACTGAGGCAGATCTCTGTTCCACTGTTCTGAAGAGATTGGGCGAGCTTGAGGAGAAAGTTGATACACTCCAAGCAAAGCCATCTGAGATGCCTAATGAGAAAGAGGAATTGCTGCATGCAGCTGTTTGTCGAGTAGATGCACTAGAAGCAGAGCTGATTGCTACTAAGAAAGTATGATTCTTAAATTTGGATTATTGAAATTAATGCAAAAAGTTGAGCGTAATATCATTGGCTTCTTGAATATCTCAGCTGAAACTTACATCTATGAAGCTCCTATGTAATGTCTTATTGTAGACTTGGTCAGCTACTCCCAGCTTTATTGAACTCTTGATCATTGTATCTGATGCCTCAGCTCTTTACAGTTGGAAGCACCATGTTTGACTAAACCAATTACTATTGGCTTTATTGAACTCTTTATCATAGTATCTGATGCCTCAGCTCTTCACAGCTGTGAGTCATCATCTTTGACTGAAGCAATAGATAAAGGAGAATAAATTTACGAAATGATAGGAAAAAGTATAAGGTACCTTGGGATAAGATGCCAAGGAGTATGTAATAATCTTGGTATCAGCATCTCATTTACATGGTAGGAGTATCTGCATTTACTTTTTTATTACTTGATTGATCGATTGATCCACAGTTTCCCTGTCCTGGTTTTCATCTACTGATTTACACAGTTCTTGTAGTAGTTGCACGTGTGTAACTATACATGGATTTCTGGTGTATCTTCTGTGTCTATTCATGCATCTTTTGACCACAATTTTTCATAGACGATTATGTTTATTTTTTGTGGTTTCATGCAGGCTCTTCATGAAGCTTTAATGAAGCAAGAGGACCTCCTTGCTTACATAGACAGTCAAGAGGAAGCCAAGTTCCGGGTATGCTGATTCATAAATCATACTCTCATATTTATATGCTATACAAGCAACTTAATTTTATTTCTTTATTATGTCTGATATTTTTTATTCGTATATCAGAAGAAGAAATTTTGCTGGTAAGATGTTTTGCTGACGTTGAGAGAGCACACAAACTACTTGGCTTACTACTCAACCATTCTGTATCCATACGAGTGTACCAAACCATGTTAATGTTCCTGGGTTTACATGCCCACCTCTGAACGGTGTAATTGATGTGAAACTTAACGGCCATATGGACATACGACCATATGGACCCTGCCTGTGAACGGTGCAATTTCGTGTGAAAGTTAACGGCCGTATGGACCCTGCTTGTGAAGATTTTTCTTTCATGAACTACACTTTTTTGTTCTTTTGAGTAACATGCGTTCAATCTAAGTTCATGCTGTTTGTGCAACTTTCTTTCCATGTAATGTTTGAAGCAAGTGCCACTTATAACTGGAGGGTGCTTTGCGTATTTAAGCATTTCGCGTTTTATTTCATTTTGTGAGGTTTCTCTTCGACTGCTGCGAATGTTAGCCTTGACAGCTTCTCTCGTGAATAAGAAAGACCGTCCTCTGTGCTGAGCTTAAGAGGATTATAGTAGCAGACAGAGGTGCATAAGAAGGCGGAGAGATTTTCGAAGTTGGTGAAAATCGACAAAAAACCGAAGTTTATGTTATGGGGGAAAGGTAATGCACATAATGAAATTATTAGCGTAAATTTTTATAAAATTACTATTAAAACGCGATTGAAATTGAATTATATTTGTTGAAAGTCCTTTAATTCTATCCAAGTTATATACACTAAGATGAAAAAAGGAAATTAAAATGGCTCGAGTTTCTGAATTAAATCAGATCGATTCTCTCTGTTGTTAGTAGTGGTTGCAAACAACATTTTACATTTGCACTACTAGTGGAAGGAGCCAGCCAGACTGAAGTTCGAAGACCTTCGAACTCTCAAAATAAAAAAATATACACAATTTTTAATGTACAAGAAGAAGAAACTAGTGCAAACTGTACATAATAATACACAAGGGCTTTGAAAATTAATATTACGCAAAATCAAACAATGGTCAGAGAGGGATATAATAGTTTAGTTTGTCCTCCCTACTCGTGGGCTGGCTCAATAACTCCAGCGCCATAGGCAGTAACTGTAATTAGATTACGTACGTATTAACTTACAGTAGTCTCACAGGATTCTGATATCATCAACAGTTCACCAAAAAAACTGCATTGCAAATAAAAAATAAGAAAAATGAGATGAGAAATTTTAAAAACATATTGCACATTGCACAAATAGATGCGATGTAACTAACCAATTTCTTCTTCCTTTTCTTTTCAATGTAAGCTCGCATCTCTTGTTGTTGAGCAAGTGAATCCTCAAGTGCCTTCCCAACAGCAAGAAGATCAATCAATTCAAACAAAATAATGCAAAACTGAAACTCATCACAAACAAAAACGTGTTTATATATGGATGTACCTTCTTGGTGGCAGCTAGTTGTTCCTCCAGGGCGTTGACTCTGCTTATAGCAGCATTAAACATTTCCTCTTTCTCTGGTGGCATAGCTGTTGGTTTTGATGAAAGAGTGTTTACCTTCTCTTCTAGCTCTGCCATACGCTTCACCATTGACAAGTGATCAGTGCCAGACATTGGGGGTTCTGGTAACTTGCGGACAAGGCCTTTCATCATGAGGTCATTGTAGTACATAGGACTGCCATAGAGGGCTGCTTCAGTGAGTCTTCTTGGCATATTTCGTGTCAAGCGAACCATGGTGATTATGCCGATAACAAAGGACATTATGCCACCAAGGATTCCTTCAGAATTCTTGAAGTCACCTTCTTCAGCGAAATCTGTCAAGAGAGAAGTAATATGAGTACTGAAATTGTGAAGAAAAAACACCACATGAACAGTAAGTAAATTAATGATGTACCTTTGGTATCGGTAAACTTATTCTTTTTCATTGGTTTATGCCAAGAAGTATCAACAGTCTTGTCAACTAACGGAATTGATTTTTCAAACTCACAGGCATCATTGCACTTTCTGCTAACAGGAGACTGCAATACAGAAAGGGAACTTGAGAATTTTGTGCACTGGAACTGTAAAATGTTGAAGAAAAACAATGCAGAATGTGGAAATTTGTCGACAAATCAAAATGTGAATACGAATGATTTATGATTTTGCTTCAGCCATTCTACAGTGGTCAAACTTTTCACTGCTATGCATAACCAAAATGAAATGAAGTTCCCTAAACTTACTTCAACAACCGGGGAGAGAGAGCGATACATATGCTCCTTTGGTGCTGCTGTTTCTGAGTTGAAGTTATCACATTTCTTCAGTTAATGGCAAGATGCAAAAGGAAAGGATGTTTAGATATCATTGATCGGATTAGACGTTCAATGGCAATATGAGTTAAAAATTATAAACTGAGTTACCTTTGAGCATCCATTCTCGTCTTCAGCGATTGTCTTCTCCTCAACGCCTGCCAAAGTTTTCTTTGAGCATTTTGCTTCACCATTTTGAACCATCTACCACAATAATAAACAACAAAACATCGTGATATCTAATATATATAAAATGAAGCCACCAAATGAATTAAAAGAAGTTACTGATTGTCATTCATTACCTTCATTATATTCATGTCATTCCATGGTCCCTTATCAGAACGCAAACACCCACCTTTATCAGCACAAGTACATTTTCCACCCAAAAACTCTGGCAGCTCACTGGAACATATTTAGATAACACATTAAAATACATTCCACCATCACATTGTTCACATAAAAATCTCGTGAAACTGTTATTCAGTAGGCAAATTTAGAAACTAAAGAACGGATAAACTTACTTAGCATCAATTATTTCAAGTAACTTGGACTGATATTTGTTGCCTAGAACCTGATAAATAAAGCATCAAGTTGGTTAGTGAGAAAACAAAATTAAATCAGAGCAAGGTTAAGTAACCACAACAAAAAGTATACATGGATTTTTGCGGCAGTCTTGGGGTCAAGGAACGATTTAACTGTGTTCCATAAGAGCCTGAATCCAGAACCAGCATTAATGATGAACATGCGGTTCAAAGTCTGAAATAGACAGAAACATTGGATTAGCATCATCCCAAGGAAAAAAACTAGGAATCTTTCTGGGCATTAGCCTGAACCTGTCTATGGAGATAGAATGAATACCTCGGGATAGTTGTCACCATCAATCTTCTGGAGTTGCTGAACTAGTTCTCTTGCAGCTTTGTTGAAGTTCTTAAGTCCCTGAGGCATCATTCATTTTGATTTTAGTGGAATTTCTTTTTCCTTTCCAAGAAATTAAGCTCAATATAACAATAAGTTGGCATCAAATTAGAAGAATTATAACATACCACTCCTTGCACATCCAAAATGGTTGTGCTTTGATCAATGCGCTTCTTTGCTGCAATTGAACAAGCTGGGAACTTAGCAACGAAGGTTCTCTCAAACTCTCGAACGTGGTATTTTACATAACGTTCCATCGTGGTGACTTGCATCAACTTGTTTGAGTCAACTTGACCCAAGCATTCAATGTAAACAGGTCGACCATCCTTATCAACTCCATGATGTCCTTGAGGGTAGTATTTTAAGACTTCATCGATTTCCTCGAATTCAAATTCCTTAACAATGGAGAAAGTTAAATAACATATATGATAATGAGTTAAAATGAAAGCACATCCATTTAATAAATACCTCCATGATTGTGTCAGCACCAAATTTCTTCCTCCACTGGAGCATATCAGCCCACATTTGCTTTGTTTTCTCAACGTCAAATTTCCTGGCCTTCAAAAATCTGTATCAATTATGCAATAAAATTATAAATCCACTTTGCTTTGTTATATCACCATGGAAAACTTTAATTAATCAAATTAGTGACATAATATAAGGAACTAAAAATGACCTTAGCATCATATGGTGATCATCGTGTTTAGAGGGTAGTAGTTCATCCAAGATAAGTGCTTGTCGAAATGCACCTATTGCTTGCATTTCCTCGGCATTTAGGCACTCCTCAATTGCAACAGATATCACTTTACTGTTTCTTCGACCTCTCTTTGTCAAAGAATGCCTAAACTTGGATGACGCATTAATTGCCGCCTTCTTCAGAGACCCAAGCCTCGTCTGCCTCTCGTCCTCAGAATATTCATGATCACACTTTTCATGACCTTAAAATATGGACGATACAAAAGAAATTACAAAACCAATGATGTTTACGAAGAAAGAAGCCAACGGGCGAAAAGGAAAAAGGCCGTTTTGCTATTTTTATCAATCTCCTTTGTGAATCTGTCTGTGGTTAACCATTATTATATCTTTTAACAGGTTGATGGCAACAATAAAACTACATATAGAGTTCACATACATGTAATATAAATCTAGGAATCATGGAAAGATTGAAGAGAAAACTATTACATGATAAAGAAAGTAGAATGCTTACCTGCTTTGAGTCGGTCTAGATGTCCAGTCGTTGTATCGGCCATTATTGAATCTTTGAGGGTCTCTCAATATGGATACCAAAAAAGGGTAGCAGAATCAAAAACTTCTGGAAATACCAAACTAATGCCTCACCAAATAGGCTTATACCTTGAATCATATCCAAGTGTCAAGAAATTTGAACGTTCAATCTTTATATTACCGAAAATCTATAATTTTTGCATGACAAATTTTGGATATAGAATCAAATTAATCAATATATAAGCAATTTACACATCATCATGACATAAATGCACAATCAAAATATGAAATTGTAAGACTTGGTATTGAAAAGACCAGTTCGAATGAACCTATGAAAAGAACAAATAACTTTAACATGACAAACAAACGTGAAGGATTATACATTACATCGTACAATCAACATGGGAAATAAGTTTTGGAGTTTGTGGACGCATATCTTATCTCCAAGAAATAAACACTACAGACAGTAAAAAGAAAAGAATTGTTTCATTATTCTTAGCTATCTAGAGCTTTGAAAATGAAATCAACCATGCATAGCAAAAACAAGAAATTGAATTGAAAACTAAACAGTTCGTAATCTTTGCATCAACCCATTAACAAAAAGAGAAATAATGGATAAGAATGAACTATCATGCATGTCAACAAAGCAAAAGTATGTACATATCCATATGTATAAATCTTCTAAACCTATAACAAAAAGGGTAGTTACAAAATCTTAACAAGAAGAAGAAGAACCAGAGCTGTAATGGATGAAGAATGGAGACTACCGTGGAAGACAAAGAGAGCAATTCGAGGGAAGAAATTGAATTATTTATTTCATCACCTATTGACGGGAAAGAAATGTTAGGAAGAAGAGATATTGGGTAGACAGGTTTTATATATATCCTCCGAGTAAATCTGCTGAATTGTTGTATCCAAAAAAGGCGGCTGACAGAGAGAAAATTAAAAGAAAAAAAAAAACGATTCCGATTTCCTGTTTATTTTAAATATTTGACAGAGTCATAAAGCCTTAAGAAAGCTGCAGATAGGCTTTTAAATTTCAGTTGGTGGAGGGCGCGACATGCAATACAAGCCGCTCCTTTCATATTTACTTTTTCAACTGTTTTTTGAAATTATTTTTTTCCAACCTTAAATTAAATAATTTAATTAATATACCATCCAATTATCTAAATACATTTGTGCTATATTAAGGAAAACTTGATTTGATTAGTTAAATTTAAGTTTAAGGAGTTTAATTTTGGTTTTGTATATTGTCTTTGGAACCAAAACATGTTCCAAGTCTATTAAATTAAAATTATCATACCAATTTATCTATTAATTAATTTAAAATTAAAATTATATCATAAGTTAAGGTATATGCATTTATATCATTATATGCTAAAATTTATCACTTATAGTTTAGTAAATAAAATTAAAATTAAGTATAAAAGTACTTGTCCAACTCAAATATTACAATATATATATATATATATATATATATATATATATTTATAAGATAAAATCACAAAATATCA
>JAVXUL010138339.1:0-15077 GCA_035590515.1 Trichilia minutiflora
TATGTATATTACCATATCCATCAAACATAATCCATCTTGGCCTCCGGCCATCAACATGTAAACATAATCATCACAAGTTGTGATATCCATATATACAACCAAGTATGCATAAAATCCAAAAGCAATAACATAAATATAAAAGAAAAATGTTTATCGACTATATACATAAAAGTATTGAAAAATTATTTTAAAATAGTGAAATCATAAATGGGTTCACTTATAGCTTAGGGAGGGTATACGCTTCATAGTTTCCTTCGTTCCTTGGCTCGGTACATAGATTCCTCGCTCGCGCTCCGTCCCCTAATCAAATATACCAAAACTATATCAGTATACATTTTTAAAATGAAAATACGACGCGTATGCGTGAGATGTATGATAGCCCGAGTTTCTTAGAATCGGATAACACGCAAAATCGATTAAATCCCTCGTTATTCGTCTAATCGCCTATATATCAATACTATGAACCCATATTATAACTAAACTAACATATTATGACTCGGTTTCATGATTTTAACAGGTGGATCCCCTATACTCTTCAAAATAGTAATCTAATTACTATTCACACCAAACTAAAATATTCTAAAATTTGTATTTTTAACTTCCTAACGAGTTACCCGACTTCACTACAACCTAATTAACGTTTAAAATACAAAATGCAATAGACAAAAACAACGGAATTCATTTGGATGAAAAGTAAAACCTAATTTACAAAAATTTGATAAAATCAAAAATAGAAGTTACAGACAAGTTAGGAATGATGTACGAACCTCATGATATCATCAATTTTTCTCGGTTTCACTCAAAAGTCAGAAAATTCTAAAATTTTTTCAAGAAAACCCTAGGGGCCCATTTTTGATTCCGTGCTTTTACCACCAAATTGAAATTCACGAAAAGTTAAACACGAAGAATGTGATTGGCAGACGAAAAGAAATAAAAATATGACAAAAACTAAATTTTTTAGAGGATAAGCTTTTAAAAGAGGGTAAAATCGTTATTTTATGCCGATTCGATTGAACGAATTGAAGTTTGTTCGAACGAACTACCCCCTTTGGTCAAATAAACCAGAGTTCGTTTGAATGAATCCTTTGACGTCCCAAAAAGTCAGGGAGCCTCCATTTCACCGGTCAAACGAATCCCTCTTCATTTGAACGAACCAACACTTCGACTGAACGAAGTCCCATTCGATCAAATGAATCCCCCTATTCGTTTGAATGAATAAAATGCCACAAATTTTTCAGGGAGTCACCAAAATATCGATCGAACCAATCACCCATTCGATCAATCGAACTCGCCAAAAACAAAAAATTTAACTTGAGTCGTCCTTGATTTAAAAGTATCATTGGGGTCCCACTCAAAATAAAACTAACTCTTAATTATATTGAGGTCCTCGTATTTACGACCTCAAAACTCTATCTTAACAAACTCAAATCCTCAAAATAAATATAAAACCGTGTTGACATATTAATGGTGTATGAGATGGGGGCAAATACGTATACAGTAAAAAGGTAAAATTATAGTTATACCCTTGAGTTACAGACACAGGACTCATAAATCTACCCCCTTTAAAAGAATTTTGCTCTCAAAATTCAACGTTTCTTAGTACTGAAAGAGGTGGGGATAATGATATTACATCTGAAGCTCGTGTTCCCAAGTTATTTCTTCAATCGCATCACTCCTCCACAGAACCTTTACCATAGGAATGACTTTACTCCTCAATATCCGCTCCTGACGATCAAGTATAACCACATGTTGTACTTCACATTTCAAATCTTCCCTCAAGTCGATAGGAGGTAACCTAATAACATGAGAGGTATCAGGTACATACTTCTTCAGCATTGACACATGAAAGACATCATAGATTCTCTGTATGTCTGGCAGTAGCTCCAACCTATATGCCACTGGGCCAATCCGCTTAATGACTTTGAAGGGCCCAATAAATCTCGGGTAAAGCTTTCCTCGATTTGGAAATCTAATCACCTCCTTCTAGGATGATACTTTAAAAACTACATGCTCGCCCACATCGAACTCCATTGCCCTTTGTCTATTATCCGAATATGACTTTTGTCTATCTTACGCTATTTTCAACCTGTCTCGGATAATCTTTACTTTCTTAGTGGTGGTTTCAATTAACTCAACATTGTTTAATTTTCTTTCACCTACTTCATCCTAACATAAAGGAGTTCTACACTTTCTTCCATAAAGAGTTTCATATGGTGTCATTCCTATTTGGACTGATAACTGTTGTTGTAGGCAAACTCAGCCAGTGGTAGATATCGATCCTAACTCCGTTGAAACTCTAATATACACGCTCTTAGTATATCTTCTAATATCTAGATAGTTCTCTCTGATTGTTCATCTGTCTGAAGGTGAAATACAAAATTGAAGTTCAATCTCGTACCCATAGTTTTCTAGAGACTAGGCCAGAATCGAGATGTAAAACGAGGATCTTAATCTGACACAATTATCATAGGTACACCATACAACCTTACAATCTCTACCACATATAATCTTGCTAGCTTCTCAACTGGATACTTAGTTTTGATGAGTAGAAAGTATGCAGACTTAGTCAACCTGTCCACAATCACCCATATTACATCATGTTCAGCTTGAGTATGTGGAAGTCCTACCACAAAGTCCGTGGTGATATATTCTCATTTTCACTCTGGTATGGGTAATGGCTGAAGTGTTCCTGCTGGCTTCTGATGTTCAATTTTAACTTGTTGACATGTCATACACCTAATAATAAATTCTGCGATATCTTTCTTCATTCCAGACCATCAATAGCTCTATTTGATGGTTTTAAATATTTTCGTGCTACCAGGATACATTGCAAAAGCTGAACAATGAGCCTCTTCCAGGATGACATTTCTCAGTTCATCATCTGAGGGTACATATACCCTACCTCTCCATGTTAAAACTCCATCTTGAGAAAGGTAGAAATCTCCAGCATTATCATCCATAATTCTCTGACAAGCTTTCATTAATTCTAGATCCTGCATCAGTCTTTTCTTTATCTATTATCGTAGAGTCAGTCTCACGATAAAATTGGCCAACATTGAACCATCTTGACCACACTCTAATGTCACTCGCAGACTCTTCAATTCCAGTAATAATAGAAGGTATACTGACCGAACATATGCCACTGTTATTGAAGATTTTCTACTTAAGGCATCTGCCACCACATTGGTTTTCCCTGGATGATAATCAATCACTAGATCATAATCCTTGATCAGTTCAAGCCATTTTCTTTATCTCAGATTCAGGTCCTTCTGAGTGAGCAATACTTCAAATTCTAGTGGTGGGTAAAAATCTAACACCTCTCTCCATACAAGTAATGTCTTTAAATCTTTAGGACAAATACTACTGCAGTAAACTCTAAATCATGGGTTGAGTAATTCTTCTCATGCTTCTTGAGCTATCTGAAAGTATAGGCAACTACCTTCCCATTCTGCATCAGAACACAACCCAATCCTTATCTAAAGGCATCACTAAATACTACATATTCCTTACCAAGAATAGGTAGTGTTAACATTGAAGCTAAGATGAGACGATTCTTCAATTTTTGAAAACTCTGCTCACATCTTTCATTCCATTCAAACTTAACATCCTTCCTTATTAAACATGTCAGTGGGGCAGCTATCAGAGAAAAGCTTCAACAAACTTTCTGTAGTAACCTGCCAACCCTAGGAAACTTCTAATCTCGATAACAGTCTTCGATCTCTCTCACTATATAATAGCTTCAACCTTATGAGGATCAACAAAAATTTTTTTCCTTGAGACTACATGTCCCAAGAATACCATTTCTCAAAGTCAAAACTCACATTTCAAAAATTTAGCATACAACCTTCTTTCTCTCAATGTCTGTAGTACAATCCGCAGATGCTAAGCATACTTTTTCTTGGTCTTTGAGTAAACCAGGATGTCATCGATGAAGACAATCAAAAACTTATCGAGATAAGGATGGAATACCTAATTCATGAGATTCATGAATGCAACTGGGGCATTAGTTAGCCCAAACGGTATGACAAGGAACTCATGATGACCATAGCGCGTTCGGAAGACTGTCTGGCTACATTGCTCTCTTTAATCTGTAACTGATAATACCCTGATCTTAAATCAATCTTCGAGAATATACTCGCTCCCTATAATTGATCAAACAAATCATCGATTCTGGACAGTGGGTATTTATTCTAGATGGTGACCTGATTCAACTGTCAATAGTCTATACACAATCATAGAGTCCCATCTTTCTTCTTAATAAACAACACCGATGAACCCCAGGGTAACATGCTAAGGTAGATGAAACCTTTATCAATCAAATCTTGAAGTTGCATCTTCAATTTCTTAAGTTTAACTGATGCAATCTGATAAGGCGACATTGAAATTGGCGTAGTATCGGGAACTAAGTCAATGATGAAGTCGAACTTTTGATCTGGTGGTATTCTTGGTAACTCATCTAGAAATACATCTAAGAACTCTCTCACCACTGAAACTTGGTTAATGAAATACTCAGAAGTAGCAATATTAACAACATGTGTCAAATATCCTTGGCACCCTTTCTTTATTAACCTTTGGGCTTCTATCGCACAAATCAAGCTATTAGACAAAATATTTCACTCACCTGTGAAGATTATCTCTGATTCCCCAGGTCCTCTGAATACAACTTATTTAGAGAAATAGTCTACTGTTACTCGATGTATGGATAACCAGTCCATCCCCAATATTCCATCAATATCCTCTATCCTCAAAGAAATCAAGTCTGCTACTAGCTCAATTCCATTCACTGCCACAACACAATTTTTAAACACGATCTTCCTCAACAACTTCTGGCCTAGAGGGGTATAAACTATTATTTTTTGATCTAGAGATGACAATAGGACACTAGCATAAGGTGCTAAAGCAGTATTGATAAATGATCTATTGGAACCCAGATATATCAATACATAGGCAGGTTGGTTGAAAATTATAACCATACCGATTACCACATCTGGGTTAGCCTGTGTCTGCTCCTGATTTAAGGCAAATATCCTGGTATGAACTCTATCTCTATTTCTCTGAGTACCACGGGATGTTACTAAGGAACTGCCCACACCTGATCTTCTACCTGTAGAAACTGTAGCCTACTCAACTAATAGATGTTGTTGAGGTGTAGGATACTTACTTATCTGGCCACCCCATTCCGCTCTATCTAACTTGGGACAGTACATTTTAATGTACCTTGTTTCTCTACAATAGTAGTATACTGGTGGCTGATGATATGAGCCTGTGTGGTGCCGTCTATAATTTATACACCTATTTATACTCTACCTCTGCCTCAATCCTTGAGTCTGTCCATGAGCCGACGATCTGAATCTTGAGTATTCTTGGCTCTGGGGAGAATATGAAGATATGCTTGCAGGACAGTAGCAGAGGCTCCATTAGATAAACCACTACTATGGCTTTTCTTGGACGAGAAGCCAACCTGTATACCCAAATCTCTCCTTTTCTGAAACTGACTCCTCGATCTTCTTTTTCCTGTCAACTTCTCAGTTCGAAGGGCCATCTGAATCATCTCTTTATACCCCTGAGTCCCTGACAATGATATTTTCTCATGGATCTCAAAATTCAGACCCTCTTCAAACTTGGCACACAGGCTCTCTTCATTAGTAAATTTTGACACAAATTTCACCAACTCTCTTAACTGAGTCTCATACTTTGTCACTATCTTACCCATCTACTTCAGTAAGAGAAATTCCTGTTTCTTCTGGTTACAGTGAAAAGGGTTGAAATATTGATCTCGAAATTCTTGTACAAAATTATCTCAAGTTAACTGTGTTGAGACTTTAGCTTATATATTCATCCACCAAGTAGTTGCACTACCTTCTAAAAGTTGAACAACCACTTTTAACTTATACCTATCCTCCAAGTCCATATCATTCAAGTCACCTTCCAATTTTCTAAACCATCAGTTAGCCACGGCCACATCTGTAGTACCTCTAAATGGTTCACTCCTCAACTATCGTACCTCTTTAATCAACTTGGACAATTTTAGAGCTGATCTGGATGCTTCTGTAGTCTAAGCATTCTAATAGACTATAAAAGTAGTCCATGCTTTAAGAGTCATAGGCTGAGGCATTCCTATGCCTGATTGTTGGTATTAAGGCAGAGGAGGTTCATGTTATTTCTCGGGTTCAGGTTGAGGTATATATGAAGTAGCCTCTTCTTCTACATCGGGTATGATTTCTCTTCCTGGTCTACCTCGACCTTGCCTAGGTTTTGAAGATATTTTAGCTACAAAAGAGCACATGGTTCAAATATAAGCATTTAATATGGTGGTGATGCTTCCTATGATTCGACTCACTTAGTCCACTGGAAGCTTTTCAAAAATAATAAAATCATGTATAAAATTCTAAAATGTAGTATGAAAAACATGTTTGGGTATTCTCAAAATCATTTAAAAATTAAAAGCTCTGATACCAATAAAATTGTCACCTCCTAACCCGTGAGTCCTACACGTGACAACCACCACAGACTCCCAAGATATATTTAATCACCCTGAATATGTCTTGAGAGCTTGTAAGGTTTATATAAAACCTATTTCCAAAACATATATGCAATACTCCAAAATCAAATCCAACCAAACGCCCAAACTTCTCAAAATATCTCAATAATTCACAAACACTTCTATAAAAATTATTTCGACCATTCTTAAACATTCATCAGAATATTTAAATAGAAAAATTCAACAGACGATCATAAAATCAAAAGAGTTTACAAGTCTAATTTTAGTATATCAAAGACAGTACAAATATGAAAATACAATACGACTCCAGTGGACTAGGAACACAGCTAGGTGAGTCGATACCCAAAGTATACCTGATAGTCCTCTAACCCAGAAGGATTACCACCATCGCTTTCTATTAGCTAAACGAACTTGAAATTGGAGAGTGAAGAAGGTGAGTATACGGGAATATACTTCGTGAGTGAACTAAAGGTAAACATAATTAAATAATACTTGATTCATAAATAGAAAAGCACGATTAAAATACATTATATACAGTTCGATGAAAAATAATTCTTTTAGTTTGAAACCTTAAATCATATATCAAAAATCATTGGGCTAGCTGCTTTTTTCAGAGATTACCTTAGCCCTGGGCATCCCAAGATCGTCAGTGGATTTTATATGCATTAAAATCATGCTATTTATAAAAATATATTTTTGGATGCAAGGAGTAAAACGATGCATAGTTTGGTTAAATTAAAACAAGCCCTCCACTAACGTTCGTCTTAAATTAGTCACGTGATAACATCCGTGACTAACCCAACGAGACTCACAGGTTGTTGAATCTCATCTCCATCACAATAATACAACACCATATACCACCCCCACCTGTGAAGTCTCTACTCACCTAGGTGACCTCTTTATCAGGTCGATCCTAGGTTACATCACCCTGTAGCTATAGTAACAATCCTGATCCCTATGATCGTCATTACTAAAATGCATATCAATATCCACATGTCATATATATATCCAATAAGATCTCAAGAAATTATAAATATGTATATTAGTATACCTTCTCTAAGCTGTGAGTGAACCCATTTATAATTTCACTATTTAAAAATAATTTTTCAATACTTTTATGTATATATTCGATAAATGTTTTTCTTTTATATTTATGTTATTGCTTTTAGATTTTATGCATACTTGGTTGTATTTGTATAGATGGATATCACAGCTTGTGACGATTATGTTTACATGTTGATGGTCGGAGGTCATGATGGATATACTCCCTGGTTTCCCTCGTTCTTCGGCTCGATACGCGGATTTCTCGCTCGCGCTCCATCGCCTAATCACATATACCAATCAATATACATTTTTAAAATGAGAATACGATGGTATACATGAGATGCATGATAGCCCGGGTTTCTTAGAATCGGATAACACGTGAAATTGATCAAATCCTTGGTTATCCGTCTAATCGCCTATATATCAATACTATGAACTCATATTATAACTAAACTAACACATTACGACTCAGTTTCGTGATTCTAATAGGTGAACCCCACACACTCTTCGGAACAGTAACTCAATTACTGTTTATGCCAAACTAAAATCTCTGAATTTGTATTCTTGACTTCCTATTGAGTTACTCGACTTCACTACAACCTAATTAACGCTTAAAAATCAAAATACAATAGACAAAAATGATAAAATTCATTCGGATAAACAATAAAATCTAATTTACAAAAATTTGATAAAATCAAAAATAGAAGTTATAGACAAGTTAGGAATGACGCTACGAATCTCGTGGTATCGTCGATTTTTTTTGATTTAGCTCAAAAGTCCGAAAAATCCAAAATTTTTGACCTAGGGGCCCATTTTCGATTCTGCACTTCTATCGTCAAATTAAAGTTCACGGGAAGTTAAACGCGAGGAATGTGATTGACAGACGAAAAGAAATCGAAAATGTGTTAAAAACTCAGGTGGGAGATGAAGAGGGCAAAGAGAATGTGAACGAGAGAGGGAAAGAAGGAAAAAGAGAGGGAACCATTGGGGGAGAGGCTCAGCCCTCATTTTTATAAATTTGAGGGCAAAATGGTTTTATAAAGGAGAAGCTTCTGGAAGAGGATAAAATCATCATTTCACATCGATTCGATCAAACGAATTGAAGTTCGTTCAAACGAATTGCCTCCTTCGATTGAACGAATCCTTCGACATCCTAAAAAGTCAGGGAGCCTCTATTTCATCGGTTGAACGAATCCCTCTTCGTTTGAACGAACCAACACTTCAACTAAACGAAATTCTATTCGATCGAACGAATTTTCCTATTCGTTCAAACGAATAAAATACCATAAATTTTTCAAGGAGTTATTAAAATATAAATCGAACGAATCACCCATTCGATCGATTGAACCCATCAAAAATAAAAAATTTAACTTGAGTCCTCCCTGATTTGAAAAATATCATTGGGATTCCACTCAAAATAAAACTAACTCTTAATTATTGAGGTCTTCGCATTTACAATCTCAAAACTCTATCTTAACAAACTCCAATCTCTAAAATAAATGTGAAACCGTGTTGATATGTTAACGTAGTATAAATGGGGGCAAATGCATGTGCAGTAAAAAGATAAAATTACAGTTATACCCTTAGGTTACAGACACAGGGCTCACACATATAATGAGAAGGAAGTGAAAGAGACGGAAAGTATTTCTTATGCATCTGTAATTGATAGTTTAATGTATACAATGGTTTGCACCAGTCAGATTTAACTCATATTCTGGGAATAGTCAGTTGTTTCCTTTCAAATTCAAGAAGGAAATATTGGAATGCAGTGAAGTGGATTTTGAGATATCTTCGAGGTACTTTTAATTTGAAACTTTCATTTGAAAATGAGAAGCTAGCAATCATTGGATTCACAGATTCAAATAAAGTAGGAGATATTGATACTAGAAGATTTGTTTCAAGTTATTTGATGATGTTCTTAGAGGAGTAGTGGCATTGTAGTCTAGATTGCATAAATGTGTCACCTTATTTATCATAGAAGTAGAATTTATTGTATTCACGGAAGTATGTAAAGAGTTGCTTTGGTTAAAAGAGTTTACATGGGAGTTTGATTTGAATTAAGACACCTTTATATTGCTATGTAATAATCAAGGTGTTGTACATCTTACAAAGAACTCTACCTTCTATTCAAAATCCATGCATATTGATGTTAGATATTATTAGATTCGAGATACTTTGGAGTTTAGAGAGAGAAAACTCAAGAAAGTACATACTGATGATAATGGTGCTAATACGATGACCAAGACATTTCTAAAGGAAAATTTTGAATGTTGTTGGCATGAGGCTGGTATAACTTTGCATGATGTACTCGAATTATGATTTCTCCTTGGTTAGATTAGAGTGAGAGATTTGTTGGGCCTTACCCAAGTTTCTATCCCAATCCATGATTTTTAATATAACCCTAATATAAAAACAAAAACTTTGCAATGTAAAAGATGTAGAGAATGCAGATGAAAAAGGGTGAGAGATGGCAACAGGTTTCTAGAAAAATTTTCTTATGCGTAGTTTTCGTTTTTCTTATGATCAGAGGACAATCCATCGTCCGATCAAGATGAAATTTTAGAAGTACATTCAAGATATCTTGTTCTTCAATTTGAACGATTGGATTGTCATTTCGATAATTATAACTCCGATCTAGAAGTTAATATTTAATGTGCTTATTTTGTGTGAGAAAGATTTGTTTTCTATTAATTTTGAGTTGTTTTTATATTAATCTTCACTTGTAATTATTGAAAATATTTATTCTATTGTTATTAGTGATCGTGGAATAGATTTTGTACGTATTAGATTAAGATTTATACCTAAAATTTTATATCATAGATTTGGATAAATTTTGAAAATGGTCTAATATTTTCAATTTTTCATCCTTTAAATTAAAAAAGTTTTTTAAGTTAAAAATTAATTTATGTGAATTATTATTTTCTTGTCTATATTTATATTTAATGTATTTATTTGATTATATGTGTATTCAATTAAAGCGAGAATTATATAATTTTTATTAACAAGATGATCAGAAAATCCGGGTATCCATGCTGGAACGAAGGATTTCAGTTTGTTCTCGAAGAGGCGTCTTTGGAGGAGAAGCTCCACATTAAAGTCAAAAGCAAGCGGATAGGCATAAGACTTCGACCCGTTGGTACATGAACTCATTTGTAATGTTTCCAGGTTTGGAGCGTCTTCTTTTGCTTATAATGAGACTATTATTTAGGAGCCATTGGGATAGGTGGATAAAAATCTGAAAGTCTGCAATGGACGCATGAAAGACAAGTACCAACTAATAAATCACAAAAACGGTGTTCATGCTGAGATGAAATGGAAAGTGATTTGAGACAGCATCAAGCAACAGCATCATATATGTATGCTGTAAGTTACTTCGACGTCGGGACAAAACAATGATATCATTTCAGCCTCAGTAGTGGTACATTTTCTTTGATTATACAAGCATATCTCTTGAATCACCCTACAGAAATGTGCAAACAAGTTACAGCAATGAGGGCCGTTTAACGCGAAGGCATTCCTGTCCTCAAATATTCTTTGCTGTGAGCTGTCCACCTACAGGTTGGCTGTGCACTGTCACTGATCAACAATATTTTAGATAAAATATTATAGTGTTTTATTTTATTGTTTGTTAAAATAATTTATACTATTATTGTTATTGTTTCTAATTCCTCGGTCAGTATTATCTCCACTGTCAGTCAATGCCGTAAGTTATTAACATCTGTTCAAATTATTGAAATATTATTAAAATTTTCGTTTCTTAATCGATACAATCATACAAAAATTATAGATAATATTCTCTTATTCAAAACTTTTAACTCTTACTTATCAATATATGTTTATCATTAACAATATAAAAATTGGACCGGGTAAAAGAAGGCAAGTTATATGGGCCTATGGGCTAGGACTAAAGTTTTAGCTATTGAACTCATCCGAGGCCTTGAAATGGGATGCTGTGCCTTTTGTTTCTTGTACACAAGCGTACAACAGAATGAAGCAGTAATGGTTTTTTTTGCCTAAACCCTAACTGGGAGTACAACTGCAACTTCAACCCGTCGGCCACCCACTGTTTACAAGCAAACGAAACATTAAAAAAACCACGAATTCGAGCTTAAAGCTTTTGTTAATGGCGTCTATTTCCATCTCTAAATTCTATTAATTAAAACCTACGGTTTATCCGGCCATTCACAGAATCCAAATCCCTTGCTCTCTTAAGCTCCCGCATTTCTTCTGCTCAATCAATGAACAAGAAACGCAAGACAATTCCGCTCCGGATCTGGATCGGTTCAACCCGAAGAAGGCACGACGCCGGACCCAAACCTGGAACAGAATCTGAGACCGATAATCCCAAGAGGTAGGCAACGAAACCCAGAAAAGTTAGAGGATATAATTTGCAGAATGACGGCAAATCACGCCTGGACAACCCGGTTACAAAACTCTATCCGGGCTTTAGTCGCCGTATTCGATCCCAACCTTGTTATAATGTACTTCACGGAGCTAAAAACTGGGAGCATGTGCTACACTTCTTCCGGTGGGTTGAGCGGGCCGGGTTGTTCAACCACGACCGAGAAACCCATTTGAAAATTATTCAAATTTTAGGCGGTGTTTCGAAGTTGGATCATGCTTGGTGTATTTTGTTAGATATGCCAAAAAAGGGTGTTGAATGGGATGAAGATATGTTTGAACTGTTGATTGAAAGTTACGGTAAAAAGGGGATTGTTCAGAAGTCTGTTAAAATTTTTGATAAAGTGAACCAATTGGGATTGCAGAGTAGTAAATCTTATGATGCTTTATTTAAGGCAATTATGAGGTGTGGCCGGTAAATGATGGCAAAGAAGTACTTCAATAAGATGTTGAGCGAAGGAATTTAACCTACTATTAACGAAAAATTTGCGGAATTTCTTTTTTTATTGAATTTATGAGGAATTAAATAAATATTTTAGGTATAAAAATAAATAAAAAAAAATTATCAATACAATCTAATTTTTAACGTGAAAAACTCCTTCAATGTGAAGAATAAAAATCACAGACCATTCTCGAAGTCTATTCAAATCTTTATTATAAAACTTTAGGTATAAACCTAAATTTAATAGGTAGAAAACTTATCTTACAATCATTAATAACAATAGAGTAAACACTCTCAATAATAACAAGTGAAGATCAACCCAAAACAACTCAGAAATTAGTAGAAAACAAATATTTCTCACCCAAAATAAGCACCTTTGAAATTGACTTCCAGGTTTGAGTTATAATCATCAAATGACAATCAAACCGTCCAGATTAAAGAACCAGATGTCCAGAACGTACCTCTAAAATTTTAGCTCCATCGGACGGTGGATCGTCCTCCGATCGTCAAATAAAAAAATATGCGAGCTAAAATTTTCTGCAGAATATTCTGCCCTTGCTGTCGGGTTTTTCTTCCGTCAGCGTCGTTCTCTTTCTTCAATCTTCCTGCTTCACTGTGTGTGTATTTTTTTCTGCATTCTTTTCACTTAATTCCAATTGACTTGCTATATCTATATATCTATATATCTATATTTCTATATCTCTCTCTCTCTCTCTCTCTCTCTATCTATCTATATAGATATATATATACAGAGATTGATTTCAATCACAATTGAATTGTATAGACAGATATTGATTAGGATTAGAAGTACTATGATTTGGACCTTGGGCTGGATATTGGGCATAGCCCAACAAATCTCCTCCTCTAGCCCAACTACGGAGAAATCATAAATTCAGGACATCATGCAGAAATCATGCCGGCCTTACGCCGACAAAATTCAAATTTCTCTTTTGGAAGTGTCTTTGTCATCATTTCAGCACCATTGTCATCGGTATATACTTTCTTGAGCTCTATCTCTCTAGACTCCAAAGTATCTCGAATTCAATGATATCTAACATCAATGTGCTTTGATTTTGAATGAAAAATAGAGTTCTTCGCAAGATGTACGACACTTTAACTATCACATAGCAACATAAAGCTATCTTAATTCAAACCAAGCTCTCGCGTAAACTCTTTTAACCATAGCAACTCTTTACTTGCTTCTGTGATTGCAATGAATTCTGCTTCTGTGGTAGATAAAGCAATACATTTCTGTAATCTAGACTGCCAAGCCACTGCTCCCCCTGAGAATGTCATCAAATAACCCGAAACAGATCTTCTAATATCAACATCTCCCGCCATGTCTGAATCAGTGAATCCAGTGATTACTGTCTTCTCACTTCCAAATGAAAGTTTCAAATTGGAAGTGCGTCGAAGATATCTCAAAATCCACTTCACTGCATTCTAATGTTCCCTTCCTAGATTTGAAAGAAAACGACTGACCATTCCCACAGCATGAGCTAAATCTGGCTTGGTGCAAACCATTACATACATCAAACTAACAACTGCAGATGCATAAGGAACACTTTCCATCTCTTTCACTTCCTTCTCACTAGATGGACATTGCTTCTTACTAAGCTTAAAGTGTGTAGCAAGAGGGGTGCTCACCACTTTAGCTTTATCCATGTTAAACCGCTGAAGTACTTTCTCAATGTACTTTTCTTGTGATAACCAAATCATTCTAGATTTTCTATCACGACTGATCCTTATTCCAAGAATCTGCTTAGTTGGACCCAAATCTTTCATTGCAAACATCTTGCACAAATCACTCTTTAACTTCTTAATCTTAGAAGCATCCCGACCAACTATAAGCATATCATCAATATAAAGCAACAAGATAATAAAGTCACCATTAGAGAACTTTTTCACGAACACACAATGATCAGAAGTAGTCTTCTTATAGGCTTGCTCCCCTATAAAAGACTCAAATTTTCTATACCATTGTCGTGGTGCCTGCTTTAATTCATACAGGCTTTTATTCAACTTGCAAACAAAATCCTCTTTACCTTTCAGTTTATATCCCTTTGGCTGTTCCATATAAATTTCTTTCTCCAACTCACCATGAAAGAAGGCCATTTTCACATCCATCTGCTCAATCTCAAGATCAAGTGTAGCTGCTAAATATTGGTTTCTAATGGTCTAAAACATTCATAAAGGTAAGTTTTCTCTTTAGGGAACAAGCCCTAAAACCATGTATATCAATGACAAAATCAAGTGCCAAAATGAAGCTAAATGAGGGGGTTAAGGTGCAAGCCTTGCAAGCCTTTGATTTGATTAAGTTGAAGCTCAAAAACATGAGCTCTCTTCATTTAAAACCCTCCCCAAGCTTGCTCCCATGGCTGCCCACGTTGAAGGAAGAAGAAGGACCCCAAAAGGTATGAATTTAACTCATTTTCCATCATTTTATAATTTCATAATTATCCGATAATATATTATAAAATAATGGGGCACTAATGTGATATAACCAAGCTCATATTCCATGGATGAGCTCAAGTTAAACTTGTATATGTAATCTTTGACCAAGAAAAAAAATTAATTTCATTAATTTATGAAAATATATATATTAAATACTAAGTGTCAAAATATTATCCACATAAATTCTAACACTTGTCAAATTCTCTAACCATTAAAGAATTTGATAATTAGACA
>JAVXUL010138350.1:0-30594 GCA_035590515.1 Trichilia minutiflora
CGAGAAGAATCGGAAAATCAAAAAACCATCCGAGGCCATGACATGCTCCAAACCCTTATTCTTCCAGGCACGCATGGTAATGGATTTGGCAGCATGGAAAGGCATAGTATATCCAGGGAAAAAACCCACCAGATAGCGTGTCTAATTATCACAGTCACCCAACGCCGAATCTAAAATTGTCAACTTTGGTTTGGCATCGGAGAGACCATATTCAACATAGTGCAGTCGACAGTGATGAGTGGGATTGGAAACCTTGATTCTGTCTGCCCAATTTCCTGACTAAAGAGAGGGTTTTGAGCTGGAGGGGTTGGTGGCAGTGGGCACCGGAGGGCGGTGCTTGGGAGGTCATTGGCGGGGTAGAAGGTAGGGTGGGGGGTTAGATTTCGTGGGCTTGGGTGTGGGGTGGGTTTTCGTGTTTGAGGCCTGCATGTTGGGGCAAGAAAAGAAAGAAACGGGATGGGCTTAGATTATTTGCTGGGAGATGGCAGGAAGGAGCCCACAGAAATGGGCTGCAAGGGCGAGCCCGCTAAAGTGGGCTGCAGCAAAGAGCCCCTGGGCGGGCTTTCAAAAGTAGAAGACCAGGCCCACTGAAACAAAGCCACTGGGCGAGCTTCCAAAAAAAGCTACTGGGCTGGCTTTCAAAAGGAGAAGACAAGGCTCACGGAAACAAACCCAAAAAGAGTCAAAGCAAATTCGAGAGATATGAGAGAAATTTGCCAAAGAAGGCATAGACAAGGACAGTGAAAAGGAAAGAAACGCTGTAGAGAGATGACGGCAGGGAAAGGGAGAGGGGGCTGTGTCAGATCGGACGGCTGAAAAAGAAGGAGGGGGAAGCGGCACGCAAAGGAAACGTAGGGGGGTGTAGCTGCAAACAAGGGGTGATTGGGGAGTGTGTCTATTTGAAAAATCACAAGAACCAAGGAGATTTCTAATCAGCGACCCTCGAAAACCCAGAGAGTAAAAGAGTAGGTGACCGTGAAAGGTTGAGGCACGGAGATCAAAGGCGGGTTTGTGATTTGCTGTTATATTTGCGGGGGAGTGGTGAGGTCGAGGTGAAAACAGGAAGTTGAGGTGGGAGTAGGTATTGCTATGTGTTTGAAAGAGGTGGGTTTTGATTGGGAAAATTGAGTGTTTGCGGGGGTCAGTAGCGGAGGCGAATGCGGAGGCGGAGGAAAAAGTTGGCGGGGTTGTTGTGGGAGGAAGCGATTTGAGGTTTGCACCTGTTGTGTTTTACGGTTTGGGGTCTGCCTGGAGGACTCTGTGGCGATTCTGCGAGTCTGTGGAATTGTGATCAACAGTGGGATGGGGTTGAGGTATGCAGGTTTGCAGGTATGGGGATTGAGATATGAAGTTTGCAAAAGGAGCTTCCAGAGAAACTCGTCGGAAAGAAAGTGAAGTTTTAAGTTTGCAAATTCCTAAACCCTAAACCCCAAAACCCTAAACCCCAAAACCCTAAACTCTAAAACCCTAAACCCTAAAAACCCTAAACCGTAAAAATCATAAACCCTAAAAACCCTAAAACCCTAAAACCTAAAACCTAAAATCCTAAACCCTAAAACCTTTTTTTGGAAAATTAAGATTTATATAAAAGGAGAAGGAAACTGTACAAGAAGAGATGGGACAAAGTCCCAAAACAAGCCCGAAAGGCCTCATGAATCGGCACATAAGCCTAAACTGAGCACGCAGGCCCAAAAAAGAGATACAAAAAAGATAAGCAAAAGAAAACAACAAAGCTCATCCGGAAGCTGTATAAAGAGACCATGTACTAGCAAGCTGAGGCGGGATATCATATCTGGAAACAAATTCTGAGATCCGATCACGAATTGTATCAATGATGTCAGCTATGATGGCCTCGAGAGAGCGGTAAATATGCTGAAAAGTTCGATTATTCTTTTCATACCAGATAAAGTAAACTGATGCAGAAAAGACCAATCGAGCTAAAGCATGTCTGAAGTCACCCTTCCAATGAAGATGGGAGGACGCCCACTGAAACAGATCAAACCAGGACCTACAAGGCCAACACACTCCAGTCCGAGAGGAGGTATCTCTCCAGACTGAAATGGAAAACCTACAGTCAAAAAAAAGGTGCACGTGGGTTTCCATCTCAAAATCACAGAGAATACAACTGCGGGAAGTAGTAATGCCATAAGAAGATAGGCGATCTAGAGTAGATAAACGGCCCCTAATAGCCAACCACATAATGAAAGAATGTCGAGGAATGTGTCCTAGGAACCAAAGAAGGTGACAGATGGGGTCTGAGGGTCTCCTATCTCTGAGAGTCTCCCAAGCAGACTGGATAGAGAACCTTCCTAAGGGATGTCCCCTCCAGACTAAATGATCTCTAACATGCACTTGAGGGAGAAAGGTGATCGAATCCCAAATGCTCTGTAAAGCTGGAGGGCTAAGTGGAAAAGCCCAATGACCATCAATTATAATATCTGACACTCGAGCCTTCAAAGGGAATCCTGTAGAGAAGAATTTTCGATACGGGAACAAGTCGCATAACGGACCCTACGGAAGTCAATAATCCTGCCATAAAGATGTGTCCCGACCATCTCCAATGAAAGCCACAATCTTACCCTGACACCAATCTCTACTAAGGAGGATTTTACACCAAGCCCAAGAAGACCTAGAGGGAGTCTTAATATGCCAGAAGGATCTCCCTCTCAATAACTCAGTATGAACCCAAGAAGACCACAGGGAGTCTCGATATGAAAGTAATCTCCAAGTGAGTCTAAGGATGGCTGCTCTGTTCCAATCTCTCAAGCTTTTGATCCCAAGGCCTCTCTCTCTCCTCGACTAACATAAATTAACTCAAGAAATCTGCCCCAATGGTGGAAAGAGAGGGGCCTTTCCAAAGGAAAGCTGACATAATACTCTAAATCTTTCTAATAACTGCCTGGGGGAGGATAAACATCATCGACCAATAAACCTGAAGAGAGAAGAGAACTGAGCGGATAAGCTAAAGTCTGCCTGCATAAGAAAGGGAAGCTGAAGTTCATAATCTAATCCTGGAGACAATCCTATCCACTAGAGGCTTGCAGTCAGAATGTCTAAGGCAAGTCGTAATCAACGGAACCCCAAGATATCTGACTGGCAACTCCCTTAAAAAGAATCTCATAATAGTCTTAATGGCAGAATGGGTCTTTTGACTAGCCCCATTGATAAAGATCAGACTCTTAGAAGCATTGGGGTTTAGGCCTGAAACTGCTGCAAACTCATCCAAAGCTTCTTTAATAATCCTGACTGAAGTAACATCCGCATGGGAAAAAACAAACAGATCATCAGCAAAGCAGAGATGAGTGATGCCCAACCTCTGGCATCTCCAGTGAAAAAGAAACCCCGGACGAGTGGTAGCCTCCTGCAATATACTGGCAAGACCATCCATAGCTAAAACAAATAAATAACGAGATAAGGGGTCCCCCTGTCTAACTCCTCAGGAGCTAGTAAAGAAACCATGGGACTCCCCATTTATGCCAACAGAAAACCAAGGAGAGGTGAGACAAGCCTTTATCCATCGCACCATAATTTCTGGGATACCAATAGTCCGCAAACCCAAAAGGATAAAGTCCCATCGAACTGTATCAAGAGCTTTTTGAATGTCAACTTTGAAGGCACAACGAGGCGAGTGGTCATGGAGGTGATAATCATGAAGAAGCTCCTGGGCAAGTAAAATATTATCAAAGATCTGGCGATCCTGAATATAGGCAGACTGAGCAGGGCTAATGAGCTGGGGCAGGGTGGCTTTAAACCGATTAACAATCACTTTAGAGATGCATTTGTATAAAACATTACAACAGGAGATCGGTCTAAAGTCACTCAACTTTTGGGGGTTCTCCATGTTGGGGACTAGGGCAATCCTAGTGGCATTCAGTCAACGAGGCATCTCACTAGTGTCAAAGAATTGGCGAATAGCAACTGTCACATCAGAGCCAATAATACTCCAAGCTCTCTTGAAAAAGAATGAGGTGAAGCCATCTGGCCCTGGGGCTTTATCATCCAGAATGGAGAATAAAGCATTCTTGATCTCATCATCTGTCACTGGGGCAGTAAGCATGGGAACTAAACTCTCAGGAATGCATCTGGGGAAGCATTTGGTAGCATCTGTGATAGAGGTATTAGACGGAGCAGTGAAGAGGTCTCTGAACCCCTAAACCCTAAATCCTAAACCCTAAAAAACCCTAAACCTTAAACCCTAAAACCTTAAACCCTAAACCTTAAAAACCCTAAATCCTAAAAACCCTAAACCCTAAAACCCTAAACCCTAAACCCTAAACTTTTTTTTTTTGGAAAAGTCAAGTTTATATATCCAAAAAAGAGGTACAAATATTTGTACAAAAAACTAGGGGTGGAACCCTAAAAAGATGCCCACAGACGAAAAAAAGGCGCAAACACCAAAAGAGGAGCACGTAGGCTCGAAAATAGCACGCAGGCTACATAAAGCATAATAAGGCAAAAGGGTACAAGTGCCTAGAAAGCACACAAGTACATAGGCTGAAGTACCAAAATACAAAGAATATAAAAAGAATACAACCTCAAGTTGTCGTTACAGGTCATTTCTTCTTCTTCTTCTTTTTCTTTGACTGAGGACCAACTGGTGATGTACTGGTGTCAACCTACAATGATGGAGACGGCGTCGAAAACTCAGATCTCAAGCTCAAAGCAGGCTGTTCTGTCGCTGGTGTCAATGCAGCCTCAGTATTGAGAGTGCACTCTCTCAAATCAGGATCAAGCGGAGAAAAGAAAGAGGAAACCCCAATCCCATTATGTCCAATAGAACTCACCTAAGCAGCACCACTGGAGCTAGCTCTATGTGAACCTGGAGTCAAAGGTGGAAAATCCTCATTTCCACTAACAATGGTGCCTGGAGGTACCACCCGCTACTGAACCATAGGGACCTTACCCCTATCTATAGACTGATGAACAGGCATAGAAGCAGAAGCAGAAGTACCATAAAACCTATCTGGCGGAGCACTCAAAGGGGCCAACCTCTGCTGATCCATAGGAGCTTGGCTCCTATCTGAAGACTGATGAACCTGTGTCGAAAAGACATGTCCAACCTCTTCTTGCACACATGTCCAAAGACCTCACATGATGGACACCTACTAGGTTTCCATTCATATTTAACCTTAACATGAATAGGAGAAGAGGACAATGTAGTTTTTAAGAAAAACTCGTGGATAGGAGGTTTGGCTGCATGGAGGATCACACACACTCTCGCATATGAAAATCTACTGCAATCAAAAGTCATCCTATCACAAAAAAGCGGATCACCCACGCGACTACCTGCAAAACTCAACCCCTTTTAAGTTCATAAAGGAAGGGGTAAACCATATAATCTAACCCAGACTGGGATAGAGATCACATCAGTATTCTAAAAATCAAGACCTGCATGCCAAGGCTCTAGAATAATGGCTTTGGTACCAAACAACCAAGGCCCATCCTCATTGACCCTCAACATGTCCTCTATAGTACGAAATCAAAAAATAAAAGAACCATCAAAGGCCACAACCTCCTCTAGCCCGTAGCTACTCCAAATCCGGGTGGCCACAGACTTAACTGCATGGAAAGGCATTTTAGCACCAGAAAAAATACCCACAAGGCATCGTTCCCACTTCTTAACATCTCCCACACAATCTGAAGGAATCTCAAATTCTGTTCGATCATCCCCAACATCATACTCTATGTCATCTAAAAGATGACTAAGGGTGAAACTGAAAACCCGAATCCTATCATTCCAGTTTGAGTCATTCGACCTTTTATGTCTATGGGGGGATTTAGACTGTTTTTGGGTGGGGCTTGTTGCTGATGGGGACTGTTTTTGATTGGTGTTCTGTGTATGAGATGGATTTATGATGGCCATTGTATCTTAAAGGATTGGTGGGGATGAATTGGATGGTCAAAAACGAGTCCGAATAGCACAACAACAAAACTCACAAAAAAAACAGTGTTGGAGAGTAAAGTTTGCACGATTCACTCACAATAACCCTTTACCGGAAAACCTCACACTCCACTGTTCCAAATAGCCGAGGATGCAGTCTTTCAAAATATATGGGTGGTGTAAGCCACCTCCAAATACAACTCACACAAAACTACTCCAAACTCAGCCAAAAAATCAACCCAGAAAATCACAGAATCAACTACCCAACTTTTCGGTAATTTTTAACACATCACAGATAAGTTTCCTGCATTGAAAAGCTCCAGATCCATAATATTGCATCAAAACTAAACAATGGAGGTGGAATTAACCCAAGATGATGTACGATTTCATCGAACGGAGCCTCGAAAGTAGCACCCTTAAACACAAGACCCACCGAAAAATGGTCACCAAATTCAGAGAGGAAAGTATACATACGAAGCCTGAGTGACGAACGGTCTGAATATGGTCGTGGAACTGGTCGGAGATGTCTGTGATGGCCAAAAAATGCAGTTAAAGTTCTCAGAAATTTCTGCTCACCGAAGCTATTTCGACCATTTTTTTCACCGAAAAAAGTTGGCGGAAATGGAGAAGCGATTGATGGGGTTTCAAGAACTCGTGTCAAGGAACAACCTGGAAGTGAAACCTGACCAAATTCACGGCTGAAATCATCAGAATCTTGGCTGAAAGTTTGCTACCCGCAAGACTTAAGAAAACCCAGAAAACTTTGATCTGCCCACCACATTCGTGCTGACCTCCGTTTGCTTTCAAATTTCACCAGTAACAAATATGGGCTTTCAGATCTACTTGGTGGTGTCGAAAAAAATAGTCAAAAAATGACCAAAAAATGCACCCATGAATAAAGACTTGTGAGAGGATTTTCTCTCTCCCAAACTCAAACCTCTCTCTAGAAGTTTGACAAATGAGCCCCCCCTAAACCCTAAACCATAAACCATAAACCATAAAAACCCTAAACCCTAAACCCTAAAACCCTAAAACCTAAAACCTAAACTCTAAACCCTAAAACTCTAAACCCTAAAACCCTAAATCCTAAACCCTAAAACCCTAAACCCTGAACCCCAAAACCTAAACCTCAAAAACCCTGAACCCTAAATCCTAAAAATATCCTAAACCCTAAACCCTAAAAAAATCCTAAACCCTAAAAAAACCCTAAACCCTAAACCCTAAAATACCTTAAACCCTAAACCCTAAAATCCTAAACCCTAAATGATGAACCCTAAACCCTAACAATACTCCATGCTTTTTTGAAAAAGAGGGAGGTGAAACCATCAGGCCTCGGGGTCTTGTCATCCTGAATAGTGAACATAGCATCTCTGATCTCATCGTCAGTCACTGGGGCTATAAGTATAGAAACTAAGCTCCCAGGAATGCATCTGAAGAAGTATTTGGCGGCATCTATGATAGGAGTATGAGTCAATGCTGTGAAGAGATCTTTAAAATACTAGATTGCCAAATCCCCCATCTCTTCTCTGCCGGCAACTCTAACTCTTGAGTCATCCACTAAAAAGTAAATCTGATTTCTAATCTGTCTGTGGAGTAAGGATCTATGAAAAAACTTTGTGTTGCAGTCCCCCAGATGGAGCCACGGGATCCTGGATCGTTGTCTATAGAAATCTCCTCACCTCGGTATAATTGAAAATAGTCCAGCGTCCATTTTCTTTCTGCCTCAATAAAAAGTGAAGAAGTGGGACAAGAATCCAAATCTGACTGAGCAGAGACCCATAAGGCTTTAGTGAAAGAAACCCTTTTGTTGATGTGACTATAATCCTTGAAATGGAGAGACTTGAAATCCTTCTTCAGATAGCTCAGCTTTTTATGGAGGTGAGTTAAAGGATTACTTTCAATATGCAAGCTCTAAACTCTCTGAATAATATCCAGAAAATCCTCTCGGTCGACCCAAAGGTTCAGAAATTTAAAAAGATGGCCTACTCTAGTAGGCATCTTCTTAAAACTGAGAACCAAAGTGCTATGATCCGAGTAATCTCTAGGTAAGACCTCGTAAGAAGTGGTGGGACAAAGGGAAAACTAGGAGCTACTACAAAAGATCTAATCTAATTTTCGAAGGATAATACCATCATTGCATCTGCCATTATGCCACATAAACCTATGACCATGAAAAGGAACTCTAATTAACTCTACATCCTGAATACAATGCCCAAAATCATCCATATGAGCTGGCCAATCTATTGAGCCTCCAACTCTATCCGTTAAACCCATAATAGCATTAAAGTCCCCTAGAACTGTCCAACGAATGTTCGAGAAGCGCAAGGCTAGAGAGTATAAGTGGTCCCAAAGAGATCTACGACCTCCTGGATTAGTGAGGCCATAGATAAAAGTCACTATAACCTTCAACCCATCCAACTGTCTGGTAACTCTACAAGTTAAGTCCTGAAAAGAGGAATGAATGCTGCAAATACTATAAACCTTTGGGTCCCAGCACATCAGGATTCGACAAGACAAGCGATCAATATTATTAGACAAAAACTGCCAATCTGGGCAAATAGAAGCTACAACTTTACCCAACTGAGAAGGAACCACTTTGGTTTCTAATAAACCAATCAAGTCCAGAGAATATTTGGAAATCCAATCCCTGACTACTTTTTGAGTACCAAGATCATTAAGGCCTCTCACGTTCCAACTTCTTATCATTGGAAATTAGAAATGGGGGGACTGAGATAATAATTTTCGACGAGGATTGACCCCGCCTTTCCTCCTCTTGCCCTTTCCCTATGGCTCAGCAGGCAGTTGGGTGGTTTCACAGTGAGTGCTTGGTCCAACTGTCTAAGTCTCATGTCTATCTCCATCCGAAAGAATCTCATCAATGGTATTGGTTATACACTATAGTGGACTCTTGCAAACCATATCCACTTCATTCACCTTACTGCTAGTGTTGAGGACTCTGCTACAACTAGCTGTTACCAAGTTTTGGATTGAAGTTGTACGAGTTAGTGACCTTGAAGGCTCTGATGTAGCCTCCACAGAAGGATCTTCCCTACACAACGAGCAAGAAGGTAGGTCCTCTCTAGATTTTGTTGCAGTAGGATGAGGACCTGAAAGAGCATCATACTCTGTAGTTCTCATCTTTATAGCTGTGGGATGTGATTCTGAAGGAGCAATGGGCTCTGCATGGTCAAGAGGCTCTGATGGATTGACAATCTCTGTAGGGGGCATCCACCTGAGAGCATCAAGCAGAATAGGCTTTCTGCTGAAGGCTGTAGGCTCCTGAACAACATCTTTCGGTAGGGTGTGATCTTGGTGGTCTTGAGTGCTGCAAGTGTAGCCATAAATATAGTAATTGCGACATCTTTTTGGCTTCCACTCGTACTCAATTCGAACCAGAGAGCATAAAGATAAACTGCTTTCGATTTCAATCTCCTCAACATAAGGTCAAGCAGCTTCAACCTCTACACACACCCTGGTAAAGCTCAGCCTACTTCCGTCATGAGTTATACAATCGTAGAATAAAGGTTTTCCTACTGCACTGGCAATAAGACTTAATCCCTCCTCTGTCTAAAACGGTAGCGGCAAGTTGAACAGACGAATCCAAACCAAAATTTTTGAGATTCTGCGTTTATCAAACTGGAAGTCTACACTCTATTGTTATAAAATAATAGCTCTGCTACCAAACAGCCAATGACCGTCAGCCAAGGTAGCCAATACATCATCTTCCGAGAAGAATCTGAAGATCAAAAACCCATCTGAAGACATGACTTGTTCAAGACTTCTGTTTTTCCAAGTACGTAGAGCTATGGATTTAGCAACCTGAAATGGCATGACATAGCCTGGGAAAAAACCCACCAGGCACCGTGTCCATTTGTCATAATCACCTAAAGCTGAATCAAGAATTATCAGCTTAGGTTTTGCATTTGAAATCCCATGGTCAATATAGTGCAAACTGAAGTGAGAATCTGGGTTGGAGGCACGAACTCTGTCTGCCCAGTTTGTTGAATTTTTTTGAGTGTAAGAACCGTTGGGAATCGCTAGAGTTTGCTGTCGAGAGATTCCCGAAGATGGAGGGGGAAAGGTGGGCTTGGATTTGGCGAGCTTGGAGGATGGATGGGTTGCTCGGTTTGAAAGACCAAGAGGCTGCATGGTTGAAGAAACAAAACTGAATGGGCTAACGAAGGTTAGGTGTTAACGGGCCAAGGGGGAAAAGGGCTGGGGATAGGTCAGTGAAGAAGAGGCTAGGCCGAGGAGGGATTGAGCAGGGAAGGGTCAGCCCAAAAGTAAAGGAAAAGCCCAAAGGGGGGAAGGCCCGGAGAAATGAGGCAGAAAGGGGAAAGAAGGGCGGAGACGTGGCGACAGAAAGAAATACAATATGAAGAGTAGGGAGAAAAGACAAGAGGGATGGAGGCAGTTGGCACAGACAGAGTAGACGTCAAATACTTTTGGCTAAGACAGAGATAGGCTCTGAAGGAGTCTAAAAGGGGGCAAAATGACAGTAACGTGTGGGAGGATCCAAAGGCATAGATCTAGGAGATGGATGGATAGGGAGGATCTTGACGAGTGTGAAGCAGAAGGGAGCAACTACAAGGGTTACGGCAGTTGAAGAAAGGAGGAAAAAAATGATGGTGAGATGATCAGTGATGATGGTTATGTATTGCGGCAACAGAGAAAAGGTTTGAGGGTTATTATTGTATTGTCTGAGGATTGGGGTTTTGATGCGGAGAGAGAAGTTGTAAAGGTTGTTCGATGGTAGAGGTGATTTGGTTTTGGTTTGAGAAGTTGTGGAGATGGTTTCGTAAGAACGAAAAAGAGAGGCAGAGGCTATGAAGAGAGCTTGAGTGACTGTTGGGGTTACCGAGTTTGGGTTGACGTTTGCAGGGGTGTTTGAGGACGAAAGAGAAATGGAGACCGTGAAGATGGTGATGCGGCGGAGATGGTGGTGATGGTACAAAGATGAAGGTAGAGATGCTGTAAAGATGATGGTAAGGACGAAAGAGAAGTTGTAAAGATGATGGTAGAGATGGTGACGCAGTGGAGATGGTAGTGAAGGAGATGAAGATGCGGCGGAGGTGAAAAGGGGAAACACAAGAAGAGGGTGTTGGTAGACGGGTGAATCCCTAAATCCTAAATCCAAAATCCAAAACACCAAAACCCTAAATCTCAAATCCTCAACCCTAAAAAATACAAAACCCTAAAAAACCCTAAACCCTAAACTCTAAAAAAACCTAAATCTCAAAAAACCCTAAAAAATCCTAAATCCTAAACTCCAAAAAATCCTAAACCCTAAAAAAAAATCTGAACCCTGAACCCTAAAATCCTAAACACTAAATACTGAACCCTAAACCCTAAATCCTAAAAACCCTAAATCTTAAACCCTAAACCCTAAACTTTTTTTTTAGAAAAGTTAATTATATAAAATTTAAAAAAGAGGTACAACCAAATGTATAAAGATCTAGGTCGAACCCCTAAGAAAAGATGCTTATGGGCAAATAAATGGCATAGGCGCCAAAAAAGAGCACGCAGGCTCGAAAATGACACAAAGTCAAGAAAATAGCACGTAAACTACATAGAGCATAAAAAAACAAAAGGACACAAGTGTCCAGAAAAGCTCTCAAGCTGAAGTATAAAATACAAAGAAAAAATAACCTTAAGCTACCGCTATAAGTCATTTCTTCTTCTTCTTCTTCTTCTTCTTCTTCTTCTTCTTCTTCAACTGATGACCAACTGGTGGTGTACTGGTGCCAACCTGCAATATTGGAGATGGCGTCAAAGAACCTGATCTCAAACTCAAACCAAGCTGCTCTGTCGCTGGTATAAATGCAGCCTCAGTATTGAGAGTGCACTCTCTCAGATCAGGATCAAGTGGAGAGAAGAAAGAGGAAACTTCAATCCTATCATGACCAACAGAACTCCCCTGAACAGCACCACTGGAGCTAGCTCTCTGGGAACCTGGAATTAAAGGTGGAAAATCCTCATTTCCACTAATAAAGGTGCTGTGAGGCACCACCTGCTGCTAAACTATAGCGCTTATCCTTATTTATAGACTAAGGAACAGGCATAGAAGTAGAGCTGGAAGTGCCATAAAACCTATCTGGTGGAGCACTCAAAGGTACCATTCGCTACTGATCTATAGGAGCATGGCTCCTATGTAGAGATTGATGGACTTGTGTCGATCTAGTAACAGAAGCTGGGGGAGATCTAATGCTACTGATAGGCTCTGAAGTACCAAGTGTTCTAGTAGACTCAGCACAGCCACCTTTAGAAACCTTCTCTACCTCAAACACCAATATCAATGAGTTATCATCAGTCTCGAACTTTGAAAATTCTGAGTCTAACCTCTTCTTGCACACATGTCCAAAGAGTTGACATGATGGACACCTACTAAGTTTTCATTCATATTTAACCTTAATATAAATAAGAGAAAAGGACAATTTGGATTTGAGAAAAAACTCATGGATAGGAGGTTTGGCTGCATGGAGATTTACACACACTCTCGCATATATAAATCTACTACAATCATAAGTCATCCTATCATAATAAAGCGGGTCACCCATATGACTTGCTACAAAACTCAACCCCTTTTGAGTCCATAAAAGAAAGGATAGACCATATAGTCTCACCCATACTGGGATGGAAGTCACATTAATATCCTGAAAATTAATGTTTGCATGTCAAGGCTCTAGAATAATGGCTTTGGTACCGAACACCCAAGGTCCATCCTCATCTACCCTCAACATATCCTCTACGGTGCGAAAATAGAAAATGAAGGCATTATCAAATGCCACCACCTCCTTTAGACCATAACTACTCCAAATCTGTGTAGCCATAGACTTAACTATATGAAAATGAATTTTTGATCCAGAAAAAATATCCACAAGACATCGTTCTCACTTTTTAACATCCCCATACAATCTGAAAAGACCTCAAATTCTGTCCTATCATCCAGGACATCATGCTCAATATCATCCGAAAGATGGCTGGGAGTGAAACTAAAAACCCGAATCCTATCGGTCCAATTCGTATCATTTGACTTTATATGTCTTTGGGAGGGCTTGAACTATTTTTTGGTGGTCTTTATAGCTACTGGGGACTAATTTTGGGGTTTGGTGGTGGATGGTTGGGGACTCTTGAGAGAATGGGTGGTGGTGAGGTGGAGGTTGTTCGCTATGATTTTTGGCAGGTTTAGGATATTTTTGGTTGGTGTTTTGTGTATAAGATGATTTTTTGTTGATCGAAAATTAGCCCAGATTACACAACCACAAAACCCCACGAAAAAAAAAATAGTGTTGAGGAGCAGATTTTGTACCATTCACGCACTTCAGTCCTTCATCGGAAAAGCTCACAAACCACTGTTCCTTCTAGCCGGGGATGCACACTTTCAATCTATCTGGGTAGTGTTTACCAGCTCCATAGGTATCTCACACAAAAATGCTTCAAATTCAACTCCAAAACCAGCCTTCAAAATGACAAAAATGACTAGTCAAGTTTTCGACCCCGGTTGACTGTGTTAAACAATTTTTCCGACGTCAAGAAGCTCTAGATCAAGAGTATGGCATCCAAACTAAACAATGGCGGTGGATTTGGCCTAAGATGAGTTATGATTTCGTCGGACGATGCCTCAAAAGTAACACCCTTCAAAACGAGATCCACCAAAAAACGATTACCAAATCCGAAGAGAAAGGTACATATACGAAGCTTTGGTGACGAGGAAGCCAAATATGGTCACGGTGATGAATGAAGGTGTCTATATTGACCAAAAGAAGCGGTCAAAGCTGCTGAAAATGGCTTCTCAAAGAGGAAGGTTCGGCCGCTTTTTCCACTAAAAAATGATGACAGTGACAGAGCACTGAGGGATGTAACATATAGCCCTCACGACGAGGAATAAGATAGGGGTGATATCCAGCAAAACCGCCGCCTGACCTCACCGGAATCTCGCCATAAAGTTCACTGCACACAAACCTAACTTTCACCCACCCAACTTAAATCATCTCACTCCCGCAATCCCGACCTCTATTTACCATCAAATTTCACAGGACATCATATCGGAAAAAAGGCTTTCAGATCTGATAGAAGGTGTTGAAAATATTCGTCAGAATCTGGCCAAAAACGGAGGCTGTGAACAGTAGTTTTTGAAAGGACTTTCTCTCTCCCAAACTCAAATCTCTATTTAGAAAATGACAAATGCCCTCTCCTAAATCCTATACCCTAAACCCTAAACCCTAAAAACTTAAACCCTAAAACCTTATACTCTAAACCCTAAATCTTAAAATTTTAAACCTTAAAACCTAAATCCCAAAACCTTAAAAACCTAAACCCTAAAACTCTAAACCCTTAAACCATAAATCCTAAATCCTAAACCTTAAACCCTAAAAACCCCAAACCCTAAACACCTTAAACTCTAAAAATCCTAAATCCTAAAAACCCTAAACCCTAATCAATGTGTATAATATTCCCATCATTAATTAGTTATATTTTTTTATGTCAAATCATTGTCTCTTCCCCAAAAGAACTATGTGTGGCTTGATTCCGCTATTGAAAAAAGAGAAAAAAAAATGAAAAAGAAGAAAAAGAACAAGAAGAGAGAGAAAATCAGGAAAAGGAAGAAAAAGAAGGAGGAGAAAAAAGAGAAGATAGGGATACGTAGGCGGCTTAAGAGTCACCTAAGTCCAATCACAAATACCAAACGACACTCCTTTACCATGATCTGCTTCTTAGTTGGTGTAAGAAATTTGCCGAAAATTTTTATTGTTTGATATACGAAAATTGTCGAATATTTTTTTGATATCAACAATATATATTTTAATAAAATTAATAGCAAAATATATTGCATCATACAAATAATTTATTATAAATCTTAGTTTGATTTTATTTGTTTGGACAAATATAAATATCTAACATCATTTTTGTTCCACAGTTCTAAATTTCTTTTGTTTTATCTAAAAAAAAATTTACTTATTAAACTAGAATTTTTTTTAATAAAGTTGGCCAGTAATTTTTTTTTAGATAAAGTTACTTAAATGGCCCTGATTTTGTTATTTGATATAAACGTGTTAACTTAGCAGGGGAGGTATGTGTTTATTAATGCATAGTTGCTATCTAATTGAAAATACTATAAATATCAGGAAGTAAGTGATAATTTTTCCTAAGTTTATTGGCGAACTGGATTGACAAAGGGGATTAATATGCTAGGAGTGGAGAGTGGAGACGGACACGGAGGCGGCTCTACTCGCCCCGTAGTCATCATCCCTGCTTAAATCCAGAAAATAACTGTATTGATGAGCTGTATGGAAAATGACGAATATCCATATTTCTGTTAATTTTAGCCCTCTTGTCTAATCCTATATTGATCGTATCTGTTATTTTTCGAAGTCCATCTACAAAATGTGTGTTTTTCCGCAAATGAGAACTCAATTTTGTTCATCTAATCTAACCTAATTTCTTACGCAACCAATCCTGCCGTCGTCACAATCCCTTGCTTACCTCTGGACTGACGCGATTCCAACGCTGCTCCCGGTAACGTTGCCGGAACCAACTAGAATATCGACTCTATACCACGAAATACGGATGTCATCGCCGCTGGGCGACTGCCACATTTGTCTTCTCCTTGTTTGCTACTTAGATATCGTCAAGATATACAACTAAAATAGCTACGTTTTCTGGAATTTGTTGGAGAATTAACTTTCTTCCATAAACTTTCTTTTTTTTTGTTTGGTTGCTGAGATTTGGTGGAAAACAAGAATAATTACTGAGGCTTTATTGAATTATACGGTTTTCTTTTGTGTTTACTGGCTTTTGATGTTTTTCTTGTTTGTGTTTAGTGTTATTGAATTTTTCATTCTTGTGTTTACTTTGTTTGGGATTTTTTTCTTGGGAAGTAAGCAAAATAATTACTGTTCATACTTCTTAATAAAAAATGAAGGGTTGCTTTTAAAAATAAAATTGACTCAAAATTTTGGATAAAAATACCTTCGTTCGAAAGTGGATCACAGTTTATTCGGAAGTGTGAGTCACACTTCCGAGTAACCGGTGGTCCACTTTCAAGTAAACTGTGATTATGAGTTATGCTTTCGAGTAAATTGTGGTATATTTTCAAGTAAACTGTGGACCACAGTTTGACTCACACTTTTTCGAGTAAACTGTTTTCGGATAAAGTGGATGAATAAACTGTGGTCCACACTTTATTCGGAAGTGTGACTCATATTTTCGCGTAAACTGTTTCCGGATAAAATGGATGAGTGTATTTTCGTCTAAAATTTTGAGGGCAATTTTATTTTTCAACGCCATTATTCCTCTCGATCATTTTTTATTAAAAAGTATGAAAAGTGGTTATTTTTGTTTATTTTCCTTTTTTCTTTTTTTAATCTGCTTCTCCCTATTTCTGCATTTTTCTGCTTAGCAATTGCAGTTAGTGAAATTGATGGTTTTAACTTATTTTAACGGCTGTTTTACTGTAGAACTGTATCCTGCGGTTGGGACCAATCCCAGTAATTAACTTGAGTTACTATTAACAGATTTTACTATGTGTAAATCACACAATGTCACTGTATAAAGGTTCATTTGTTGATTGACCTCGATTGCATGTGAATATATTGTCTTGAATTAGAGAAAATAGGATTGGATTGCATTTGCTTATGCATAATTTCAGCTTATGTCAGACGCTGCATTGTATTAAAAGTATATTTAGTTCGATAAATTGTATTGGATTTGTGAGTGGATTCAATATTTATTCAATTAATTGACTAGAGAGGCATAATATTATTGTACTTGAGAGGTTCTGTTCCCTTTCATTAGACTATAAATGTATTATTATTGTTTTGTCATGTTCATGATATTATCATTGTTATTGAGGTAGGTTTCGGCTTGTTTTAATTCTGAAGCCTTATGAACTATAATTAAATAATGAGCAGGTTATCAATTCGGCCACGGCCACTAGACATACACAAGAAACTGCCCATTGTCAAATCTGTCAAAGATTTCGAAGATGAACATAATGATTTAACTCCTACTAGTGCTACTACCACTACTTCTTCCCCTACAACCACGCGCAACTCACACCTTCTCTGTCTCAATACTTCTTTGATAGACCCTGATAGTCAAGAGGTACTTCCTAGCTTTTTTTCTGTTAAAAACACTTAAAACTGTGTCATTTTGTTGATTTCTCCGTTAAGCTATTTTTTTTCCAGGTGCATCAAGTCGCCATCAAGAAATTCGCTGCTGAAATACCCACGCCTCAGTTTGTGGTGGTTGATACATGTGAAAGAGAATATTCTCGGACATTCAGTCAGCCTAATTCTTATTTACGCGCAAGAGGAGGTCTGTTGATGTTGATGTTAATTATCCATTCAGATTAATTCGACTAGCATAGCATTCTTCTAACCTGACTCTTTTGTTAAATTTCAATTGTCGGCATTGGCAGCTCGGGCTGAGGTTTGGGGAATTTGTTGACTATGACTTAGACAATGAAGATGAAAATTGGCTTTATGACTTAAATAAAGATCAAAAGCTTCTTACTCCTGAAAAGTAGTTCACCATATCTATCTATTATACTTTTCCTTTTGTGATTTTTTTATGTGGAAAATGAAATCAACTTTAACTCATGCAATTCGATGCCTATGAGCTAAAAGATAATATAGAAAAAAAAATTATCCCAAGGCCATTCAATTCCATGCATGATTTTATCCCTTGTATTGGTGCATGAAATACAGATTTGAGATTCTTCTGTTTAAGTTGGAAGTGTTAGATCACAAAGCTCGGGAAAGAGCTGGACTTATAACGCTTACTCTTGGTTCACCAATTCCTGTACTTCTGCAACTAGATGTTGCTATGGAGGTGATACTTTGTTGTGGTTGTTTGGATACTATCGAATTTCAATGCTCGTTATCAGTCAGTTATATTTCTACTGTCATTTGGAATTTGTAACTTATGTACCTTAATTACTTCCAATGCCAGAAAAGAAAAAACCTGATTTACAATGGATAAGATTTGATTGCATCTGCTATTTGATGTTTGACATTAGTGTGTTTGTTGCTTCGTTAATTGATTTAATAAAGTACAAGAGGTTGTAATAATTCTTATTTCCTATTCTTTTTTTTAATGATAGGCCCTACAGGCTCAGACCATCAGATTTGCAGTCTTGCAATCTGTTTATACCTATTGGAAGGAAAAGGTAAACTTCCTAATATTACATTGAGATGTTTTTTGTAATTATGAGGCTAGGTGAAAATTTGGTTGAAAGTTTTTATTTTTAGTAATAATTAGTAGCTCATTCTTTTTGAAGGGGTTATCTTCAGAATTGTATTATTAAGAGGCTTGTACTTTTGATGTTAAAAAAATAAAGCTAAAAACAATTGGCAGTTATGCAGAATGAGTGTCAATATTGGATTAACAGTGGTTCTTTTTTTCTTTCTTTTTTTTGTTTTTCAAATTTCTAGTTCTATAAGTTGTCTTGTTAACTGCTGGCACAGATAATGGTCCACCTTTGTGCAATTTGATGTGTTTTATAAATTTGGGTGCAAACAGAGTTATCTAAGTGCTTACCTTTTATGAATACTGTATATCCTTTTCATTTTTGTTCTTTTTTTGTCTGTTGCCATGGCAGAAACCTATATTGCGGCGTTTACAGGTTAGTGTTATCTCATAGTTATGTATGGAGACTGCTTATGTCCATCAATGTGTTGATAATGATATAATGCTTTGACATATATGGTATCATCAAATTGCTTATCTGTAATTTCATTTATCAAAGTAGTAAACTTCATCATCAGTGCAAAAAGTTGGATCCCTTTTGCATGATACCACTTCTTTCATTCCACCCACTACACAAGTTTGACATGAACCGTTCAACAAAGTCAAAAGTTTGTGAGTAAAATCTTCAAGAAGCTAGCAAAGCTAGCATTTCTTGATCTTCTGTTTGGTTTCTTAATATTTGATTAATCATGTTTGTAGTTCTAATTTTTCAATTTCAATAGGGGTTTACAATAATAAAAATAAAAAAGGAAAGGATATAACTTGAAGACTAATTAGCGATAATTGATTTGGGCAGGTAGGTGATGGGCTAAATTCAGGTTTCATGCCTTTGAGCTTTTCTCTGCACGGATCCTCATGTTATATCTTGTTTTTACTTGGATTGGACAATGATAGCTCTTGACTATATTTATTTGTGCAGCCTCCTCCTCCAGTTAATGATACCAACCCATACAATGTCTTTAGACCGCGGGAGAAAGCTCACAGGCTCCACACAAGAAGGGTAGTTGGTTGAAATGGTTAATTTTTGCATTATTGGATGAAAACTTTTTATTTCTGAAGGAAAAAACGAATGAAGAAGATTACAAATATCATAATGCTGGCTAATCTTTTGTTCAGATGCAAAGGAGGGAAAACAATGTTCAATCATTTGACAAGCTTCGCCAGGTTTGCAATACTATATTTTATTTCATTGTCAATGCTTATGCCTTGTGATGGATTTTGTATAACTCATTAGCTTACTGAATCCTTTCGTAGAAAATTGTTGTCACAATTTTTTGCTAGATTGTTTTATTTTAGTCTGTACTAATTGAAAGTATATGATGTATGATTTTCTTTTTTCCTTTTTTGTTATAGTTTATTATTTCTAATTTATTTCTAACTATATATGGTTTGCTGTTTTCTTATCTGAAATTTGTGTATACTTGTGGCAACAATATATTGGTGCTTACGATGATGAACAGAATAATGTATCTTTTATCCATGCTCTTCAATTGTTGCCATTATGATGCTAAACAAACATAAGTTTGTTACTTTTATCAAATATCTATCTTAACTTGGTGATATCTACACATAGTTTTACATTGATTTTGTTACATTAACTTTTTGTTATTTTGATTAAAAGTTAAAGTATATTCTCTCTTGGATTTACTCTTCTCACGTTAGACGCAACCTTGACCAAGCAAAGACTATACTTGAGACTTTGATAAAGGTGTTCTTTTCTATTAGCAATTTCAAAATATAGCTTCCTTGATTTTGTATTTATCTGGTAATGGCAATTTTTGTATCTACTTGGAGGGCTGATTACTTCAGAAGATGTTTATCTGCAGAGAGAAGAAAAAAAGAGAGATGTCATGGAGAGTGAAGTTAACCTACAAAGGATCCAAATGAAGTACAAGGTGTGCTTATGGTGTTCCATAGCATCATCTTTCATTATTGAGAATGCTGTCACTAGCCTTCTATTTCTTATTTAAGTTTTAGGAACTTGTGTAATAACTGTTCTGTGCTAACATAAAGGATGGGAGAGATTTTAATAATTAGTCATGGTGAAAAAGGCTAGATATTTTCTTTATGGTTGAATAGGCTAGGAGCAATTCATGCATATAGCCTTCCTACTATGTAGACATGACGTTTTTATATTTTCAAATTATAAAAACATGAGAGGAATTTTTTTTTACATACTTTATATTGGATAATTTGAATCCCTATTGTCTTCATACTGTTTCTGCATTTGGACTACATTACATATGTAACCTATTGATTTTAAGTGAGATAAACTTTCTTTTCTCTTCTTTTTGCTCTTTTCTCTTCTCTTTTGGTTTTTGTGTATTCTTTATAGTCTTCTTTAAATTTGGTGGGTAGTCTTTTAGTAATGTTATTTGGTGTCTGTCATTCAATTGTTCCGTTCCTGACACGAATTGTCAGCATGAAATTGGGTTCCTTGAAGATAGCTTGGCTCTTCCGGGGTTTGCACCTGTTTCTTACAAGTTTGGTTCACGTGAGGATGAATTTATGGACTCAGACGATCTTGCAAATAGCCGTCCACGAACACGACCTCCTGCAATTCTGAACCAGCCTTTCACAGAGTCCGACCTAGCAACAATTCCTAAAGCAAGTATTAAGCAAGACTTCAAGCAGCGTCATACGGCACATGGATGGCTCCATAAATTGGTACACCTAGCTCTTGCACCTAATTATCTGGCTGCCTGTGTCCCACATTTGTGACCCAAACTATTACCTATAATATTTTGCTGCTGCCATATTAATTACATGTTGGCTCAAAAATTAATTAGGTAGACTATCAATTATGCTTTATCTGGTTCTGGGTTTTTTGATATCAATTATGCCTCATTTTGAACATGAACTATGGGGTGCAGGATCCTCATGAGCCAGTTTTGCTATTCACAAAACCTCTCGTACCAGAAAAGTTGGCAACTGCAGGCATTGTTCCACCATCAGATCCTTCTGCAAAGAATAGGACATTGACACCTACTTACAAATTTCAAGGAAGAATTGGCCGAGGGGGGCAGATAATATTTGATAGATGGAATCCTCTCGTGCACACTCCAATTGATTGCGGCATGTCTTATTACATACCTTCTAAACCCCGCTCATCAATGTACAGTTAATCAGATAGTTGCATTGTCTGAGTTCACGCTGATAGTAGGGAACTCATTGTAACGAGTTTCAGTTTGATATTTATGTTAATGAAACATTAGGCGTTCAAAATGGTGGGTTTGGTTATGCGTTTTTCATAATTCATGACATGCCAGGAAGCTACGGCGCCCCTTTGTGTGCATCTATTTTGTCATTCTATTCGATCATGTTCATAAAAATGCCCAGAGTCCTAACGTCGCTCGCTCCCTCGCTCACACGCAAACAGGCATGCATAACAAAATTTAACAAGAATTCCTTTTCACATCAGGTAGTATTTTAGTGCACGTGATTAGGGTTGAAAGTGGATCGGTTTTTGATTTTTTTTAGTTAAATCGGCGTTAAATTCGGTCTGATTTAAATAAGAATTGAAAAATCAATCCCCTGCTATCGTTTTTATTTTTTAAAAGATTAAAAATAAAAATAAAAATAAAATTTGTATAATTTTTATAATTTAATTTTTTTAAAATAAAATTTAAAAATCTTAGATTCTTTTATATATCAAATTTTTAAATTTAAATCCATACTGTAAAAATTTAGATTTTTTAAATAACAATATTTTATAAAATAAAGAATCCTTTTCAAATATTACAGTTTTTTAAGGTGTAACTGTGCGATAGAATAACTGTTAAGTAATGCGTAACCGGTGATTAATTGATATCTGATATTTTAATTTTAATATTAATTTATTACATTCGTATAATTACATTTTTTTTTTGGCTCGTATAAAAGACAGGATTTTGGTACTTTTATGCCAACAAATAGCATAAATATCTGATACAAAGTACAAACCATTGAAAGTAGAATAGTTGCAAATAAATGAAATGTGGTCAAACGATGAGGCCAGAGAAAAAAACAATTTAGAGAGGAATTATGGACGTTTGCGCAGTAAGGACTCCATCTCCTCCACTCCCATATGGAAGCAGGATAGGCCTATTAAGCAGTAAGAGCTGTCAGTTGCAGTTGCAGCGGAAGAACAATACGAAGGAACACAATGTTGTTATCAATTGCGCTAACACCTACAGCAGCGGCGGAGAAGACGTATTGAAAGTTGAAGACGTTAGGAAAGGATGCAAAAAGTGGCTATGGAAAGGTCAATACTCCATTAATTACTTGGTTTCTTCAAATCCAAACTCGAATTCAGAATCACAATCGAATCCTCCCCTGCTTCTTGTTCATGGCTTCGGTGCCTCCATTCCTCACTGGCGCAGGTTATGTTTATGTGCTTAATATTTTCACTGAATCCTTGTATTTTATAGACTTTTGCCATCTATAACATTATCTGCTCACACAAAGTGAAAAACCCATTGGCCCATACAGACTCAAATAATTTTAAATTAAATTTCTAGTTTTCTTTTGATCGATCATTAAGAAAAGAAATGAGAGAGTCTTTATTTAGTTCACAAAAACCAATGATGTACTACAGCTTATATACACAATAGAAAAGAAAAGAAGAAAAGAAAGAAAAACTACGCTGAGTTGGCATGACTAATTGCCAACTTGTTCTAACAGACTAGCTAACCAATTTAGCTAACAATAATTACATGTTTACATTCCCTCAAGTTGGGGCTGTGTCAAGTTGAAACATGCCCAACTTGAAGACAAACTTGTGGAAACAGGAGCAGACAAAGATTTGGTGAGAATGTCTGCTACCTGCATTGGGGAAGAGATATGAAGAGGATGAATCAAACCAGTCTTGTATTTGTCCCTCACAAGGTGACAATCAGTCCCCAGATGTTTGGTTCTCTCATGGAAGACCGGATTTTGAGTGATTTGAATAGCTGCTTGGTTGTCACACCACAGCTTAACAGGCAATGAAATTGAAAGATGAAGGTCATGCAGTAGATAAGTAATTCATTGTATCTCACAAACTGTGGATGTCAAACATCTGTATTCAACTTCTGCAGATGATCTGCTTCTTAGATTTCTAGGAAATTAAAGCAGATCCTAGAAATATGCAATAACCTCATATAGACCTTCTAGTGTCATGGCAGGCTGCCTAATCAGCATCACTATAAGCCTCTAAAATCAAAGAGTTCTTTGTAGGAAACATTAATCTAGTTGCTGAACAACCTTTTAAATACCTGAGAAGGTGCATTGTTGCATTCCAATGTGTCTCTTAGAGCTTGTACAAATTGGCTCAGTTGATGAACTGAATATGTGATGTGGATCCTTGAAAAATTGAGATATAACAGTCTGTCCACCAGTTGTCTGTAAGAAGAAGGATCATCAAGTAAGTTGCCATTATCAGCAGTGAGAATGAGACCCTTGGGAAGAGGTGTTGCAGCAGATTTTGATCCTAATAAACCAGTATCAGTGAGTAAATCAAGAATGTACTTTCGTTGGCTTATGTATATTCCATCTTCTGATCTAGCAATTTCCAGACCTAGGAAATATTTTGCTATGCCAATATCTTTGATAGTAAAGGCTGAATCTAATGATCCACAAAGACATCACCATGCTTATACGTAAACAAACAATGATCTGCCGTTGATTGAACAAAGCCCAGTTTCTGGAGATGAGATGTAAACTCCACATTCTATTGTCCTGAAGCCTGTATAAGGCCATATAAAGATCTAGCTAGTCTACAAACTTCACCAGGTTTTGTATGTATATAGCCCTTAGGAGGAGTCATGTATAACTCTTCATCAACAAAGCCATGTAGAAAGGCATTATTAATGTCTAATTGGTAGAGAGGCCAAACATTTGCAGCAGCTAGAGTGAATATGATTCTGATAGTCACAATTTTAACCACAGGTGAAAAACTCTCAATATCGTCCACTCCTTCCACCTGGGTATTATACCCCTTTGCAACTAATCTGGCCGTATATTTATCAATGCTGCCGTCTAGTTTGAGCTTTAGCTTATAGACCCATTTTTATCCTATAAGTTTCTTTCCTGAAGGAAGGGTTGTGAGCTCCCAAGTATGATTATCTTCTAGAACCTTCAATTCAAATTTGATGGCCTCAATCCATTTAGGATGAAGTTTAGCTTCATGATATGATTTTGGTTCTATTACATGTTGCAGATTGGCCATGAAGGTAACATGTTGGTCAGAAATACAAGAATGGGTGGTAAAAGGATATGCGGGAACTCTATGAGCCGATGAAGTGGCATTTAAGGTAATGGTCATGAGAGAATTCATGAATGTATTGTTTGAAACAAAATCCGATAACCAAAATGGTGGCTTCCTAATTCTGCTGCTCTGTCTAGTTACTACAATATCACTAGAAGAAATATTGTTATCAGGTGTGTTATTTGGGTTATGATTGTTATCCGAGGAATTTTCAGATAAAGCTCTAGAAGGAGAAGTGTAAAGTAAAGGAGTGTCATGGTTATTAACATCAGTAGAAAGAGGAGGTATGGGTAAAGGAATAGTTGGGTAGTCATTTTCCACAATGTTAGGGTGAATGATGGAGGTGTGGCATGGATAGATATTTTCATGGAAAATAGCATCTCTGCACATGAAAATTTTGTGATCAATCAGGCTATACAATTTAAAAGCCTTCATACTAGGAAAATGACCTAAGAAAATACAAGGAATGAATCTTGGATTGAGTTTTTCCTTATTAGGTTGCACATTAGTAGCATAAGTGAGACAACCAAAATTTCGCAAAAAATATAACCAGGTAACTTGTTATATAATACCTGAAATGGAGATTTTCAATTTAGCAACTTTGTTGGGAGTCTGTTGATAACCAAATAACTTGTTACATAATACCTCAAATGGAGATTTCCAATTTAGCAACTTTGTTGGGAGTCTGCTGATAAGAAAAGTTGCATGCAAAAGTGCTTTCCCCAAAACTTGTTTGGCATAGAAGCCTGAAATAGTAATGATCTGGTTATTTATAGAAGATGCTTATGTTTTCTTTCAGCAACTTCATTTTGCAAGGGAATGTAACTACATGTTCTTTGATGCAGGATCCCAAGCTTATGCAGAATTTCTTGTGTGGCATTGCTGAGAAATTCAGTACCGTTGTCAGTTCTAATACTTTTAACTCTAGTATTGAACTGATTGTGCACCAACCTGGAGAATTTTTGCAATATAGAATTGACTTGACTTTTATGTTGCATAAGAAAGGTCCAAACTGATTTGCTATAGTCATCCACTATTATAAGAAAATAGTTAGCTCTAGTTAAAGAGGCTATTCTGTATAGCTCCCAAACATTAATGTGCAATAACTCCAACACAGTTGTGGTACGGATTGAATTTTGGGGAAATGGGATCCTGGTTTGTTTAGCTAATGGACCAATAAAACAAGGTTTAGAAGGATGATTGGTGGGAAAGGACGTTGGTAAATGATGCAGCACTAAATCACTAGGGTGACCAAATCTAGAGTGCCAAAGAGTAAAGGGATCTTCATTTTTATTGCTAAAAGTATCAATTTTATAGTTTAAATGATCAGTCAAATGATCAGTTGTGGCATTACAAAGTTTGTTGCCAAACTGCAGAACATTACTTGTTCCTGATTTAGAAAACAAATTTGTAAACTCATTTGAAATGAATCCTAACCGTTTATTTACAAGTGCATGCTTGAAAGAACTACTATCAAGTATGTAGAAGCTCCCTAACACTCCGCCAATAACAAGGACCTTGTCATTCTTCAAGTCTTGCAAAATGCATATGTTAGTGAAGAATAAAAAGAAAACTGCACGTGTTTTGAGCAATTGGTTGACATATAACAGATTATGGGTAAATGAAGGTAGGTATAGGGTGTCTTTGAGGATTAGATTGTTATAGAGAAAAATGTCTCCTATTTTAGTGACTGCTTTGGCACTTTTATTAGGTAAATGAGCTAATATTAGTGTGGGAAGATTAAAAAAATTGGTGAATAACTGTGGATTCGAGCATACATGGTTTGATGCACCTGTATCTATTATCCAGTAACTTGACTTTGTATGATTTTCAAATGCTAAGTGTGTGATACCAGCAAAGTTGTTCACATCGGCAAAATTCATATAGCTTTCAACTGGTTGCTTCCTTTTCATCGGTTTAGAAACTTCCTGTTTAATGATCTCTGTGAGCCATAATTGCTGGTTTTCATCACCAATAACATTGATACTTCCTTCATTGCCGATTGGTGTATCTGTCATGTTGACTTGAACTTTACCAGAAACTTTCTCCCTTTTGTTCTTTAACTCTTTCCATCATTCAGGATAACTATGAAGTTTAAAATAAGTTTCTTTTGTGTGACCAGAACTTTTGCAATGAGCACAAAACTTGTCTTTTTTCTTTCCATTTCCTTTCTTATCCTGTCCCTTATTCCTATCATAGTTTTTTATCATCATTGTACTTTGTTCATTTGGATCTGCAAAAATCTTTTGAACCTCTCTTTGTGAGGCTATGATCTGAATCATGGAGAAAGTTTTTTTAACATTTGGTAAGGGATCAAGCATCAATATTTGATTATTCACTGCCTTATAAGTATCATTTAATCCCATTAGAAATTGAGTTAACTTGTTAGACATATCCATCTCTGTCATCCTCCGATTCACATGACAAGTACATCTTCCACATTCACAAAACGGTAAAGGTTTCAACCTATTTAAGTCATCGGTCATCCCAAAGCCTAGAAAGCTTATTGTAATATACAATGAGATCTTCATTTCCTTATCAGGTTGATTTGTTTCTAGATCTGATATGCCTTAGGTCCATTTCTAACTCCAAATCTCTCAGCTATCACATCCCATAACACCTTAGCATTAGGATAATAAAGGAAATTTTCAGCAAGATCTTTTGATAATGATCCTAAAATCCAAGATCTAACCGTATAATCTAACTTTCTCCATCTAAGAAACTCTACAGTATTCTCAGCTGATTTAGTCACAGATCTATCAATAAACCCTAACTTATCCTTAGCACCTAGGGAAATTTGTATAGCAGAGCTTCAGGTAAGGTAGTTATTACCTGAGAGAGGAGCTGTTACCAGTGAAAAACTCGTATTTTCATCTGAATTACCAATCCACGACTTCCAGTGGATGTATCTGCAAATGATTCAGTGATTATAGGAGGATTCACCATCTTAACGATAAAATTGAGAATATCTTCAAAAAATTGATGACTTGATCGATTTGATCAATAACTCAATCAAAACAAATCAACTGAAAAGAAATTCAGATACTCGAAGAAACTGAACAAGTATAAACGGAAAAGAAGAAAATGGATACTCGAAGAAATGAAATCTGGATCTCATGGCTCTGATACCATGATCAATCATTAAGAAAAGAAATGAGAGAGTCTTTATTTTGTTCACGAAAACCAATGATGAAGTACTACAGCTTATATACACAATAGAAAAGAAAAGAAGTCAAAGAAAGAAAAACTATGCTGAGTTGGCATGACTAATTGCCAACTTGTTCTAATAGACTAGCTAACCAATTTAGCTAACAATAATTACATGTTTACATCTTTTCTGGTCGTGAAATTATGTAGGAGTTCATTAATGGGTAAACTCGTGAGCTTTTGTTGTGAATTTAATTGAAATTACGTTGTGGGCATTGGGGATTGTGCTAGTAATTGATATATGAGTTTCAAACAGGGTACTGACTATTGGGATGTCTCTCTTATATGTTAAACATTGCTTGGATGGAGTCATGATAGTGTTCTCCTCAAATTATCAATGTGACGTAGCATATTACTTTGAATGACTAAGAAAGGCCAAAAAAAATCGTAAATCATTCCTGGTTCCTCCAGCCTCCTGCTATCATCATTCTACTCAAAAATAAACATCATTTTGGTAGTACTCTAATCAGCATTATCTGATCCTGTTGAGTTTTACTAACTCCTTCTCACTGTATTTCCCTTTTCTCATTAAAAGATTAATCTTTTCTGCTGTACATGGTTGTGGTAGAAATTTTGTTAATTGAACAATACTTTTTTCTATTGGCAGTTGCATCAACCCTTGTTCGTTCTGGCAATTAAATGGCAAAAACCTGTTGTGTGTGTGTGAATTCGAGTGATCCATTTCTTGTTACCATTTTAGTGTTATAAGCTTCTTTGTTGTTGTTTAATGTTCTGTAGATGAGAAAAAGGAAGCATATATGTTAATGCCTTTTATCATGTGAAATCGTACGAGCAATAACATTCGCCCTGTCAAATTGAGGTAATTTCAGGAATATGGTCACACTAGCAAAGAACCACACTGTTTATGCCATTGACCTTCTAGGCTTTGGCGCTTCAGATAAGCCAGCTGGTTTTTCATATACCATGGAGGCATGGGCTCAGGTATACCTGTTTCCAATCTAGAAGTTGGATCCTTTCCTATGCACAACTCATCAATTTGTCAGCATTGGAAATTCCCTACTAACTTGGGGTTCACTGATACAGTTAATATTGGATTTCCTGGACGAAATAGTTCAGGAGCCAACCGTGCTGATAGGTAATTCTGTTGGAAGCCTTGCTTGTGTACTTGCTGCATCAGGTATATTTTAACTTCTTGGGATGAAGATATTCTCTCTCTTGCTAGCAAATAAAATACTTCGGGTCTAATTAACCTTTTTGATACCTGTGGTTTGTGCTACATCTGCCATACTTTCCACAATTAGAATCAACTCAAACACTTGTTCGAGGGCTTGTACTGTTAAATTGTGCTGGCGGTATGAACAACAAGGCAATTGTTGATGATTGGAGAATCAAACTGTTGTTACCTTTGCTTTGGCTCATTGATTTTTTATTTAAACAAAGGGGAATTGCTTCAACAATTTTCAAACGTGTAAAACAAAGGTACTCAATTTAATTTAGTGATCACTTTCCTAAAAATCGAGTAAAAGCAGAAAAAAATAATTACATGTATGGGTACAGAGATACTCTAAGGAACATTTTGTTGTCCATCTATGGAAATAAGGAAGCTGTGGACGAAACGCTTGTAGAGGTATTGACGTTCCCGTTCCCTACGCTGACATTTAATCCTCTTGCAAAAGGCTAATCACGAGTCAGTATTAATTGATTGTCCTGAAAATTGCAGATCATAAGGGAACCAACAGATGATGATGGCGCACTTGATGCATTTGTTTCCATTGTTACAGGCCCACCAGGGCCGAATCCATTGCAGTTGATGCCATCAATCTCCTTACCAGTTTTAGTTTTATGGGGTGATCAGGATCGGTTCACCCCTCTTGATGGACCTGTTGGTAAATACTTCTTATCTCTGCCTTCTCAACTATCAAATATAAAGCTATTTGTACTGGAAGGTGTAGGACACTGTCCTCATGACGATAGACCTGACTTGGTCCATGAAAAGCTGCTTCCTTGGTTGGCTCATCATATTCCTGTTTCGTCTGAGGCATCGTATTGCTGAAGAATGTGCTTTATTATCAACAAGTTATAATGCAACATTATTCGGATTGTAAAAGGAAAAACTCTTTCTATGCTCATATATCTGTTATCTATTGTTGTTCAACTACTTGAAGCTCTTTTGAAGCAAAAAAGAATGCACGAGAAATTCTGTCACTTTGGAGAACGTCCAATTTGAACTTGGTTTTTGATTCAACAGATGCATTCAAATCAGTTGATTAAAAAATATAAAAATTGAGAATTATTAATTGTTGGCTTGGCTATAATAAAACAAATAATAACACATTGAAGCCCTTCTGGGCTGGATTTCATGGGCGGGGCGGGGCTGGATTTCATGGGCTGGCTGTGACATTGACAACAATTGTAGTGCGGCTCTATCTCATTGCATTTTCAGTCTCAGAAGTCGCCGGAGATTGAGAATAATGGCGTTGGCCCTCAATTTCTTCTTCCAATTTCCCAAGTTCGGAGGAAGAAGTATAAGTATCCTTTTATGTCATTGTCATAAAAATAGTTCTATATCATTCTTCTCTTGTAATTATAAGGGAATTAATCAAAAATGGCCACTATTCATAATTCGCAATCAAAAATAACCATCTTAAATAGTGCCGTTGAATTTTAATGTTGACTCAAAAATTTCGACCAAATTACCCCCGATGGTTACCGTCCTTTGATTTTCTTCTTTTCGTGTTAGACTTTCTCTTTCTTCGTGTTAGCCTTTTATATCAAATTATTATTATAATAATAATTATTATTTTATTATTATTATTATCTAAAATCTAAAATTTAAATAAATAAATAAATAAAATTTAAATTTATTATTATTATTATTAGCAATAATATTTATTCTTATTATTATTAAATTAATAATAAATAAATAAACTATTATTATTATTATTATTACAATAAAATTATTATTAACTATAATTAAAATAAATAAATAAATACAATAAATTATTTATTTATTTTTAATATAATAATAATAATAAATATTGTTAATAATAATAATAAATTTAAAATTTAA
>JAVXUL010138351.1:0-15077 GCA_035590515.1 Trichilia minutiflora
GAGGAACTGCAGCTTCTATGAAAGTGAATAGTAATAAAAATAAAATATACGTCACATAGAATATTCAAAGACTTTTTTCCTTTGGGCTAAGAACATACCTCATAACTGGAAAAGGTGTGGATATTGTCGTCTCATCAGACTCTCTGACTCCTAAGTCATCTCCTCAACTGTGGCACTCTGCCATAAGACTTTCACCATCGAAAAAGTCTTATTTCTCAGGACCCGCTCTTGTCAATCGAGAATCCTCATCGGTTGTACCACATAATTGAGATCCTCTCTTAAATCCACCGGTGGTGTCTCAAGTATATGCGAAGGATCCAACACATACTTCTTGAGCATGGATATATGGAAGACATCATGTATCCTACTCAATTGTGATGGCAAATTCAATTTATAGGCTACTGAGCCTATTCTTTTCACAATACCGAAGGGCCAATATATCTAGGATGCAACTTTCCCTGATTCCTAAATCTGATTATACATTTTCAAAGCGATACTTTCAAGAAAACCTGATCGCCTATCTCAAACTCCAATGCTCTTCTCTGAGTATTAGCATAGGATTTCTGTTTGTCTTGGGCTGCTTTCAATCTTTCTCTGATGATCTTGACTTTCTCAGCTTTTTTTTACCAACTTCATTCCAGCACACTGGGGTTCTGTATTTTCTACCATACAAAGCTTCATAAGGTGCCATCCTAATGTTAGCCTGATAACTATTGTTATACGGAAACTCTATCAACGATAGGTGTGTATCCCAACTGCCTAAAAATTCAATAACACATGCCCGAAGCATATCCTCAAGTGTCTGGATGGTCCTTTCTGATTGCCCATCAGTCTGAGGATGAAATACAGAACTAAAAGTTAACTGAGTGCCCAGAGCTTTCTGAAGTTTAGGCCAGAATCAAGATGTAAAACGAGGATCTCGATTTGACACTATGGTAATTAGCACTCCATGCAGCTTGATAACCTTTGAAACATACAACTTGGCCAATTTCTCCAAGGAGAAATTCACTCGAATCGGCAGAAAATGAGTTGACTTAGTGAGTCGATCTATAATCACCCAAATGGCATCGTGGCCCACCTGAGTTCGAGGCAACCCAACCACAAAGTCCATAGCAATATGCTCTCACTTCCACTCAGGTATAAGTAGAGGCTGTAAAGTTCCTGTAGGTCTCTGGTGCTCAGCCTTAACCTACTGACATATTAAACATCTAGCCACAAACTGGGCTATGTCCTGTATCATCCCCAACCACCAATAACTCTCTCTGATGGTACGGTACATCTTAGTACTACCCAGATGCATAGCAAATGTAAAATTATGGGCCTCCTCTAAGATAGCCTCTATCACTAGGTACATATACCCGACCTCTGAAAGTCAAAGTCTCATCCTGAGTGAAGTAGAAGTCACTCTCCTTGCCCTTTATAATCTTCTGGCAAGCTCTGACCAACTCACTATCTGACATCTGACTCTGTCTGATTAGATCAACTAGGATAGGTCTGACCACAAAGTTAGCCATTAAGGCTCCAACTTCATCATGCCCTAGTGACACTCTCAACGCTCTCAGATCCATCAGCAAAGGCATATAAGTGGTGTGAATATGAGCCAAACTGGCTTAAGTCTTTTTGCTCAAAGCATCAGCAGCCACATTAGCCTTTCCTGGGTGGTAGTCAATGATCAGGTCATAATCTTTAATCAACTCTAACCACCATCGTTGTCTCAAATTCAGCTCTTTCTACGTCAGCAAATATTTGAGGCTCTTATGATCAGTGAATATCTGGCATTGCTCCCCATACAAGTAATGCCTCTATATCTTTAATGCAAAAACCACTGCAGCCAATTCTAAATCATGGGTAGGATAGTTCTCTTCATGTTTCTTCAGCTGTCGAGAAGCATAAGTGATGTCTTTGATGTATTTTTTCATGATCCAATTGCACATTTGTATGATAATTAATTATTGTGACAATTTATATGTTTTTGATAATGCCAAAACAAATATGTTGAATTTATGCTAGTTATTGAATTTGAGATGAATTAAAATTGATAAACGAGTATATATAAAGTCACTTGGTTCTTGGAAAGGATAAACATTTTTGCAGGTGAGAAATATGTGAAGAAAGCGTCAAGAAAAGCTCACCAAAGCTTAAACGTATCGATACGTTGCTTAAATATATTGACACGTTTAAGCTACAGTGCCAAAAATCAGCCAGAGTATCGAAACCATGGCCAAACGTATCGATACCCTGGACGAGAAGCTCAACGTTTCGATACCTTAGGACAAAATGTATCGACACCCTGGAGAAGATTACCAAACGTATCGATACCCTCATGACGGACATTATTTTCTTTACGTCGAAAGGTTCCGATACCATAGGGAATGTATCGACACCTTCAAGGTAAAATTCTTAAACGTATCGATACCTTTGCAGAAATCAAGTCATAACGGCTAGTTTTAGAGGCATTTAATGCCGCCATTAATGAAGCAAAATATGGCCGTTGAGGAGAAATTATTGCAGATATTTAAGCATCATCTTTTGAAGACAGAACAAGTTGTTGAAGTGCAATTAACATTCTTCTGATTTGAGCTAAAAATTCTCTACAACCTTTATCATTTATTCTCTCTATTTTTATTCATTTATTTTCTGTTAGTGAGAGAAAGTGCACTTATTGTGTTATCTACTCATTCAATGAGTTTAATTTTTAATTCTTGTGAATTAACTTGGGTTTCTCTTCATCCGTGTGTCAAGAAAGAAATTATTTGTGGGTTACACTTCACCCGGTAAAAAAAAGTTGTAAATTATGGTTGCCCCTCACTGAAGTTAAGAAGGAGTTGTATTGGGTTTCTCTTGACCCGTAAAAACAAAGATTTTAGTGATCCTCGGTGTGTGTGGATTCACCCGAGAAGAGTGGACGCAGATAGTTTGTCGAACCACTATAAAAATTCTGTGTGTTCATTTAATTTTCGGTTGCACAGCACTTCCTGCATTCATTTTCGTAGAACATCTTTTAATTTATTTTAGCTCAAATTTTTAATTTATCCAATTCACCCCCCTCTTGGATTACGCCAACTGGGACTTCAAATAGGGGCCGAACTTCAGGGACTCAAACATATAATAGTTTCAGAACTTGGATTTAAGGGGAGATAATAGTGATAAATAAGTTAATGCTATCAGACTATTTAGGTTTGAGATCGAGTGGAGAGCATTATTTTACTCGGACGTATAATATATTGGATGGTTGTCGTGTGATTTTTTGAAACCCGAACATGACTAAGGTTGATTTACGACCTACACAGCTAGGCTTACATAACAGGGTTTTACACCTTATCGTCGCATACAACCTCAATGCAAGGACTGTCAGATTTTCAGAGATGACATTTGAGGATGTTTGGTAAATGCAATGTATCATTGACAGACGAGTCCTAGATTTGGCTATTTGGATGATCACTGAGATGATCGAGACCACCACCACTCATGCCACTACACTTCGATATGGATATGCTATTACCCAAGTCATTCAACAGTAGTTTGGGGATTTACCGAATGATGTGGATAGTTTAACCCAGCTAGCCGGCACCTATCTTAGTGCCACCACTATTTGTAGGATAGGGTACATGCAGTAGACAGATGACTCTTGGACTTTGGACTTGGTTCTCACACAATTGCTCAGGATATTTCTCCACAGATGCGAGTTCTAGAGGAGACTGCAAGACCTTCAGTGGTCCCTTCTTCTCCTAGTCCTTTATCTACTACAGAGGCAGAGCCTACATCGACAGAGACCGAGACAGTATCAGAGCCGATAGATTCTACACCTCCACTAATGACACAGACTGAGCCTCAGGACACAGCAACTGTTCCACCACTTGTCACGAAGACAACACCACAAGAGCATCCTACTCTTACTCTTCCTGCTCCCAGAGTGTCTGTTCCCTTGGCTCTCCCTGCTCCGACCCTTGAGTACAAAATTGAGTAGCTTCTTGATAACTTTTCTTCCCTTGAGTCTACTTTGATAATGGTAGTTCAAAAGCTGGACACCAGGATGAACGAGGCTTTTTAGCTGATGCATGTTCTCGGGAAGATGATGGAGAAATAGAGGCAGGAGACAATTATCAACCATGCAACTTGCTTGTAAAGTTGGACAACATGGAGGCACAAATTGATCAGCCAAGACCCTCTATAGGACCTTTTTGGGGGTCTCAACCTCCTCCGTATGAACGTCAACCATTGCCTCACTTTCATCCTTTTCATCCACAGCCACCGCCTATTAGTTATCCTCCTCCTCCTACTAGTTTTCATCCTCCTTTTAAGGCTAGCTCACCATCTCATGCTGCTTCTATTGACTCCTCCTCATCTAACGAGGACAGGGATCCTGAGCTTGTTAAGATCCTTCATCGACACAGGAGCTATCGTATCCTTGACTTTTTGATTTTTCTTTCATTGTTATGACTGTTATTTCTAATTTTTTTAGATGGTTATTATTATTTCTTTCTGATATTCTTTATGTTTATTTTATTTGAATGATTGTTATTATTCATTTGTGATGTTATGAATGTTACTCCTATGCATGATTTTTTTTTCAATCATGTTTTTGTTGATTCTTCTCTTTCCCTTCTTTGCTTGATGATAAAAAGGGGGAGACTTGGCATGTAATGCATATATAGAATATTAACCTGGATTAAGGGGGAGATATCAATTTTGTTTTTATTTTGTCATCATAAAAAAAGGGGGAGATTGTAGACTTTAAGTTGTTTTTGATGATGCTATATATTAAACAAAATTGAAACTTGATAATTGGATGGCATATTTATAAATTGTGAAATATACTTGATTTTCTAATTCAATATGTGAATTCTGTGATACTTAAATCAATTCAAAAATGCCATATTTCACTTGTAGTCCTTTGTACAGAGAAAGGTTCAATATTGGACAAAGTATCGATATATTAAATAGTAAGTATCGATACATGAGAAGATAAAGTGCATGAGACTGCTCACTTAGCAATACATTTTAGCTAAGTATCTGTACATGAATACAGTTCAGAGTGATGTATCGATACCCATCTTCGAAGAAATTCAAGGAAGTTCAAAATCAACTTAAATATCGATATATAGAAGACCAAGTATCGATACATAGATTGTTAAGAAAGTATCGATACATCTGAATCCAAGTATTGATATGGAGATGGAGATGATTTCTTCAATATAACCAAGTATCGATACATGATCACTGAGGTATCGATATGTGGAACTGCTCCAGCAATATCCTTAGCAAGTATCAATACATGGACAAATAGGTATCGATACATAGAGCAAGTTCAGATAAATTTTAGAAAAGTATCGATACATGGAATCTAAGGTATCAATATATGCACTGTCAACACACTGCAACGGTTAATTCAGAGTATTAAATGCTGCCATTAATTAGTAGATAATAGATCCATTGGAGGAATTCATTTCAGACATAAATATAACTCTGTTTACAGATTAAAAAAGTTGTTGTTGAAGACAATACTTAGAGTATTAAGAGAACTGAAAAACATTCCTCTGCAAGCTATGCTTATTCTCTCTATCTTTTTATTTGTATTTATTTTAGAGAGAGAAAGTTGAGCCCATTGAAAATACACTCTGTTGAGAGCTTTCTTAAAAAAAAAAAATTCTGATTACTCAGATATTGTAATTGGGTTTCTCTTCACCCGTATTAAAGAAAGTTGTTGTTGTGGTTGCTCTTTACCGTTTAAGAAGGATTTGTAACTGGATTTCTCTTGACCCGTGAAACTAAGATTTAGTAATCTTCAGTGTGAGTGGATTCATCCGAGAAGAGTGGACGTAGACTTATAGTCGAACCACTATAAAATTAGTTGTACACTTATTCTTCTCTGTCTTCATATTAATACTGCATAAAGTTCATCTTCGTCATTATTTTATTACTATTTTCTCCACGAGAATTTCTTTTAAACTCTAAAAAGCCTTAAAAATCAATTCACTTTCCTCTTGGATTGTACCATCTGGGCCTACATAAATAATATATAACCAAACTAGCTTTAACATACAGGATATAATTAGTCTAGTACTTATACACCATATAAACTATATGCATTTATATTAAATCCAACTATGATATCTTAGGTCAAAGGATTATATTACACACTAGTAGAACCATACGATAAATCATTGACTATATATATTATCATATAATTTATCCTTATTTGATCACGTTTAAAAAATAGTTCTTTAATTATAAATCTATACTAATATCCTAATAACATAACGCTCATCGTTACCCATATTAATATTATCTTATGATATTCATTAGAGATCTTCAATATTCCTATTATACGATTTTATTGCTCATTCAATATCGCTTTCGTAGGAAACAACTTTAATAATATTATTTAATAATTATATGAATTATTTGGACAATCACCAACATAATTTATTTAAACACATAATAAAATAAAAAAAATATTTTACATATGTGAATAAATAACTCTTTCTTTTATTAATAATATATAAATATAAGATAAATTATTCCCGAAACAGATAATATGAATAGTTTTTAGGGAATATACTAATATTTTCTTTATAGTAAATATTGCTATAGAAGCTGGGATAGTTTAACTCGACACATTGATAAAGCTGTGAATGCATAATCTTCGTAAGTAGTCTTAAAAAAATCAATTGTGATAAAAAAACCTGGATATAAATACTTGTGTACACAGCGTGCAAAGCAAGCTTGTGCTTTACAAGTTCATGATGAATAAGCTGATTCTACCAGCAGTGACAATTTCGTTAAAATGAAGAAAATACTGAGGGTTTCGTAGAAAATGTTTCAAAAAATGTTCTGCACACATCTCTTGAATTCAAAAGGAGCTTTTAAATATTCTCGTTAATAAGGCTCAACACAACAAACACGAGGAGGATGGTGATGTTAAATTTTATATTATAATATATGAAGCTCTTAAAAAGTTTGATAGAGAGCAAATGTCTGCCATTTTTATTCTAATGAATTTATTCGGGAACCTTTTTTATTAAGTGTTTAGAAAACTACGTCCACAAACATAAAAAAGAAATATGTAATATTCTTGTTCGACACAATCTTTTCATTAAAGATATACATGACAAGGAGTACGATGATCAAGTAATATGTAGGGTGAATGAAATGGATTGCAAGCAGTATCATTGGAAGATTGTGCATATTATCTATATTCTCATCAACTTTGATCTATTTCGGTGTTGTAGATGATCACTTCAGAACTGGTTATGTGAGTTAATTATGTCAGAGTTAGCGAGTAAGATGCTGTTTTGAAGATATCAATGAAATGAACGGACACATTACATTTATGATCATGATTTCCGTATATTTTAGCCAAATTTCATTATTTTGAGGCTGAAATCTACACATTCCATTATAAATTTACTTAGCATAAATTCTTGAATTTTCACATTTCTGCACACACACAAAAAAATATTAATAATAATAAATTATTGTTTTTATTTTTTATTTTTTATTCTGTTTTTAGTATTTTATTAGTTAATAAAATGCTCAATTTGCATGATTTCATAAAATTCTATGATTAGTTAATATAATTTTATCTTATATTTTCTTGACAAAAAAACGATTATCAATTCATGAATCTTCACTTAATTAATTAATATTTCATATACTTATTAAAATTAATTAACAAAATAAATACATTAAAAAAATAATGTGACATAGCGTATGCCATTATTTTTGAATTCTTTATAACAAAAGAGTTTAACAATCAATTTAATTTTATTTTAACATAAATAAAAATATTTAATATCATAGTAAAATAATTAACAAAATTAGCGATTCTTATTAATTATTAATAATTTAATCGAAATTATTCCTTCTAGTTTATTAACATGGTGTACTACCTGTACTTACTAGTTGATTTATTAAAGTATTCAAATATTTCTCACATCAAATTATTTTTTTCAAATTTAAATTAATTTATTATAATATAAAATAAAAACTAACATGTTAATTTTAAGATAAATTAATAAAATACCATTTGTTTATCTTTAGATATTTTTAATCTAAAATTTTATTTTAAATATAAAAATAATAAAAAAATTAATTTAATATCTTTATATATTCAATAATTAATATTCTAAATAAAATTATTTTTAATTTTAATTAAATTATAATTGTTTAAAGATAAATTTAAAAACAAATAAAAGGTATTGAGGGGAAGTAAGGTTTCCTACTCCTTTGAGAGGAATCCAAATTTCCCATTTTGGCGAGTGAGGATTCTTAAGAAATATTCTTTCTAACCAATTTTACAAAAACAAATATACTCCCTTGATTTCTTCCCTTTTTCCCCTCAATTCTCAACCAAAAATACTTAAATATATTTATTTATTATTAAATAATAATACAAAAAATATTTGTACAAAAAAATGAAATAAATATTTATTTGTTTGGTAAAGTCTAAAGTTCTATGTTTTCAACATCTAAAAGACATGAAACCAAGTTTGTATCGGCTTCGAGAAATCGAGTTTCGTGAGCAGCCCTTGCTGGAATGGAATATTCTGTTCGGCTTCTCCATTTTTGAATTATAAGGCTTCAAAAATCTCCAAGTACACTCATCAAATAGTCGGGTGTCCTTAGATAAATTGTAGACACATTTGGTTTACAGCCTTGAAATGTTTTTTTGGGCATGTAACATTAGTATCTATGAATTGGGCAGGGTTATCGTTCATTTTGTCGACCTTTTATTTTTAAGGGTTGGTGATATTCCGACCCCACTTTTCTTTTTACTGCCATTTCATGTAATTAATAAATATCTCATAAAAATTTCATAAAATAACCCTCTCATAAATTAGTATATTTGTTGCCCTATTAATTACACAATTTTTAAACCAAAAAATTATCACGTTTAAGTCTTCTAATATAATTTTGTAAGTTAGAAAATCCAATACAAGGGATAAAAATTATAATAAAAATTTAAGAAGAATGTGGGAATCTATGATGTAGTTAAATGTACCTTAGCATGACCCATAAGAATTTAGAATAATATGCACTATAATCTGTTATTTTTTATTAGTTTTCCTTCTAGATTGCATTCAACTCATTGTCAAAACCCGTCCTAGCAACCATACGAGCACACTGTTACAAATAAATATCATGCTTAAGATTTTGGAAGCAATCCTAAAAATCTTTATCTTGCTACCTTCTATCCCTTTAATCATTCCTATCACATTGTTTGAATAGAATTCAATAAGTAATGAAACCAAATATGCACCACTAGAGATGATAATAGGTTGGATTTTTTCAGGTATCTAAACTTATTTGACTTTAATATAATAGATTAGTGTAGTAAAAAAAGAGGTTTGAAATGAATTTAGGTATTAAAATTAAACTTGTGATAAGTTCTGATTTATACCCGCTATCTAAACTCTCATAAATCTTAAAATTTTATTTGATAAAGATAAAATTTGAAATCATAACTTCCAAAATAAACAAGATATATTTACCATTAGATCATGTTAACTATTTTATTAATAATAAGATACATAATAAATATAAATTTTAATTTTTGTCATCATATATTGAAATTGATAATTTGCTTTGCATAAAATTTTGTATTAAAATTTGGACATAAAGATTATACTTATACAAAGAATTATAATGTTTTGAACTTAATTATAATATATGTGTAATTTGTATAGATTATGTATCATGTATAGGCTTTATTTTAATTTTTATTAAGGCTTTTTATTATTATATTTTTATTTCTAAAAAAATAATTAAACAGGTTTTTATATGGGTATTATTAATTAAATTTAAAACGGGTATGAATAATATAGAGATATATATATATTTAAATGGATTTAGAATTGATTTGGGTATCTTACACTATGAAAATGGGTATGATGTTTTTTGTGGGTATCCTATCCATTATCATCTATATACCTCACTAGTCGTACTTACCTCATTTTCTGTTGAATTATTCGCTTCTTTATTTTTTGGTAAAACGTCAAGCAATTATTTAAATTTGACATATAGAGTTTTTTTTTTAAAATAATTACTAAACAAATTAAAATATAATTAATACACTATAATTAATGAGTATTGATGCACAAAATCTACATGATTGTTGTGTTAACGTGCAAGCAGTAAAATTAACTTTGAATTTCATATAGTGATAGTTTGGATAATTCTAATTCTTTTTAGCCTGCAAAATATAAAGAAGTTCTGAGTGGTGTCAACCTTTTAGTAAAGAAACTCCAACGTTCAAGTCAGTAAGGGGTAAGTAGACAAGGAAGAAGCAGGAAACTTGATAAGAGAAAGATTGATTTTTGTTCTCACTAATTGTATATGGTAAAGATGATGAATGATAATTTCTAAAAGTTGAAGTTCTTAAACCCTTTTCTTGTAGGGTTAACTTCCTTTTGAAAGAACGATTATCCTGTCTTATAAGTTTTCCTGCATAGGCTTTTCGAAGAATGGAGGTAATGATTGACTTATGATAGGAACTTGACGTGTATTGTAAGGTTGATTGACTATTAGATAATTATTGGACTATACGTTCATTGTTAGGATTACTTTCACGTAATGGGTTACTTGTCGAATTTAGTGTCGTGCAAACAATGATACAAAATGACTTGTAGTGCTTAACACATATTCTTTACCATCATATTGCCATTTTTAGTATTATTAGTCTACGATTGTAAAAGTAGGTTAGAAAATGAGGTATATCCAAGTGTGCTCCTGGGCGTTATTGTAGGTTTGGCCTCAAAGAAAAAAATACAGTGTTCTTGAGACCGGGCTAGAATTGGTATGTAAACAAGAATTTAGTCTTAGAGGCATACTTAGACAAATTCAAACCCTTGACCACACGACGCGAATAATGATGTGTCTAGGATGATAAAGTGGACGAATGTTATCCACCACCTACTAGAAATGGTTCTACTGTGATGTTTTAATTTTTGGGTTTGGTTTATAAAGGGTTTACTTGACCATGTGGCCAAGTGGTTACTTTTGCCATTAATGGTGGGTTGATTTTACCCCTTACATATAGTCTCCCAATTTGAAACAAAAAGTCCTTGACTTCTTTATTTAAAACTGGTGAACCTAACAATGTGGTATTCTTTAATTAGTTGGCATTAAAGTGTCCCAATTAACGATATAGAAGCCCTTGGGTTTGAGGTTTGACTTAATGATGATCCAATTATTACCCTATGGCGCCTGTAATAGACCATCATTTGCATTTGTCTTTGCAAATTTCCCAGGTGTTGTCTTTCACTTAATAGTTTTAGCAACGTGGTCTAGTTTTCTTTTACTTGATGGCTTTGGTAACTTAGCTTAACAAAACCACTTGGTCTCAATTAGATTATTGTACTAAAGTATAAGCAGTCTTATTATAGTATAGTCTAGTGGTCCAAGTGTTGTATACACAATGAGTGTTTTTTCCAAGAGTCTAATTGGGTTGTTTTTAAGCCAAAGTCCAATAGCAAATATAAATAAATGATAGATCAATTTTGAGAAAAGAATTACCAAAAAAAGATTTAATACAAATTAAAATACCAAGGCTTTGAAAATTGATATTTTAGAATGATGGTAGCAAACTAGACTCCTTATTTTAACTCAATTGAGATTAACTAAAGAGTTATCCCAATCTAAAAATGAAAATCGTTTGATACATGAAAAATATATTTTCTTCAAAAAATCAATATTTGATTAAAATCATGTCTTTAAATTAATTGATAAAAACATGTTAGAAAAATATTTAAGATATTTAATGTTCAAAGTATTATTTTATGCTATATGTCCATAATAAATCAAAGAAAACTTTTTCAAGCATTCAATATGCTAAATGTCTATATAAAAATCAAAGAGTTTAAACGTGTAAAAATATTTTTCAAAATATGAATATGCAATTAATCAAAAGAACTTTAACATTTAAATCAAAGATGGAATTTAAAGAACATACCATACATTCTTAGTATCAACCTCCTAACCTTAGTTAGTACTTTAAAATGATATGGAGATGAGAGAATGAAATTTTATTACAAACTAATTCTATTACATCTATTACATTTCTAGAATAAAAAATAGTCCTCTTATTTCTAGGCAAAAATGAGAGCTAAATGTCAAAGTAGGTAGTTGTAATATTTGATAAGTAAGTTGAAAACTTTGACAAATGAAGTTGAAATATTTCAACCATCACAAAAACATCATGGATGACCTCAAAGATTAATGATTCATCTCCCATGATAAACATAAAAGTTATAGATATTTGAATTCTCTTTTAGCTTCCACTTGTCTTAGGTAAATCCGAAATTTTTCTCAAAAGATATGGGCAAAATACTAAAGCATGGTTAGACTGAATTAGAACAACAACTGGGCTTGATTGATAGCTTTAAAAATATAACTTAAAGCCCTAATTGATGCTTGAACCAAACATAAAAGTTTAAGCCTAATTCGTCATCTTTCCAATGGAATAAGATTCACCTTAATACCTCTCTTGAATGAGAAGCGATGGCCTTTTTACGTTCACTGCATTAAAATAAAAATTAACTAAAATTAAAAACAAAGTAAATTTTACCTCAAAGATTAGAAATAAGCATAAATGGAAAGAGTTAATCATACTTTAAAGTGTAAAATAATGAATTTAAATCTTAGTGTACGTACACTTTTATGTACTCATCACACACCCTAACCAGCTTATTACTAGTCCCTTAGCAATACAAAGCGTTAACATTTGACAATAAATTAAAACAAGAACTCACTTACATGATTATATTGTTCATGCTCATCCAAAAATAAATTTCATAATTTGAGAAGTTGTCCTTGTACAGATCCACAAGATTGCATCTCAAGAGTCAATAGAATATCATCTAAAGACTCCTTACTCAATCCATCTTTAATAAATATAATTTTATCTTCTCGATTCATAGAAGTAAAATCCAATGAATGACATCACGTGTCACAAGTCTATCATGTACATTTATGATAAACTACTAATCTTTTTGCTTTATGCTTCTTAGTATAAGAACTCTTACCTAAATCAAGCATGTGAAGAATAAAAGAATCAGAGGATTCCCCACCTAACCGAACCTTTACTTCGATTAACCATCTTACATCCTGAGGTATACTATTATCCATGAGTACCCTTAATCTTGTCATCCTGATTTTGTAAATTTTTGTCAAACTATTTACAGGAAGAGAAGAAAAACATTTTCGCAGTTTTGAAATAATTTCATCCATTTTTTTTTAAAAGAAGAAGAAAGCAATATATATATATTACAGCTCAGCTATTTTGGGAGAATTGAAAACCGACTTGAAATGTCACGGAGTACCGTTATCCGCCACTTAATTGGAAAAAGCAAAAATAAAACAAAAACAAAGGTAAAGGTTACAAACTACCCTGTAAAAATAACACAAAAAATTGTTAGAAAAAGAAAAAAAAAATAAAAACTAACCTATAAAACAAATTTTCTCATAACAATGATAAAAAAGAGAAACAACTTCTTTTTGGAAGTCTTTATTTTCTAAAAATGGTTTGAGTCTTTATCCATTTACTTTAAAAACATTACCATTTCTAGGATTCTCAATATTAATAACTTCAAAAGGTTACACGTGTTTTACAATGAATAGGCCACTCCATCTAGATTTCAACTTTCCTAGGAATAAATAAAGTCTAGAATCATAAAGCAAAACTTTTTGATCAATCTCAATTACTTTTCTCGAAATCATTTTATCATGCCAAGCTTTAGTTTTAGCCTTTTGAATTTTTGCATTCTCATATGCGTCATTTCTCAATTCTTCCAACTCATTTAATTGCAATTTGTGTAATTTACAAGCATCATCAAGGTTTATGTTGAAAGCTTTAATAGCCCAGTAGGCTTTATGTTCAATTTTCATAGGTAAATGACAATGTTTTTCATAAATTAACCCATAGGGAGACATACCTAATGAAGTTTTAAAAGTAGTTCGATAGGTCCAAAGTGCATCTGTAAGTCTTAAAGACCAATCTTTACGATTAGGGTTAACTGTTTTTTCTAAAATTTGTTTTATCTTCCTATTTGACAATTCAACTTGTATATTTGTTTATGGGTGATAAGAGGTAGATACTTTATGTGTAATTCTATTTTTTTTATCAAAATTTCAAAATGTTTATTACAAAAATGTATTCTTCTATCACTTATAATAGCTCAAGAAATTCCAAATCGACTCAAAATATTTTTTTTAAAAAATTTGATCACTATTTTATTATCATTATTTCGACATGAAATTGCCTCAATCTATTTTGAGACATAATCTATTGTAGCCAATATATACAAAACCAAAGAAAAGTGAAAAATGACCCATAAAATCTATACCCCAACAATTAAAAATTTTAATAACAAGAATGGGGTTTAAAGGCATCATGTTTTGCTTTGAAACAAATCTCAATTTCTGACAATTCTCACGTGTTTTACAAAATGCATATGTATCCTTGAAAAGAGTTGGTCAATAAAAATTACAATGTAAAATTTTTGCTGCTATTTTCTTTGAAAAAAAATATCCTCCATTATAACATAAATTAATTACACTACTTACCTCATTTTTTGGTATGTATCTCCACAATGTTTAATCTGGACAATACTTGAACAAATATGGATCATCCTAATAAAATTTTCTCACCTTAAATAAAAATTTCTTCTTATTCTGATTACTCCATTCAAATAGTATTTTTCCTGTTATAAAAAAATTAACAATATTAGCAAACCATGACATTGTAGCAACAGAAAATAAAATTTCATTAGGAAAAGAATCATTAATAGAAGAATTTTCAAATAATAAATCTACTGTCAATATTGATAGGTGATCTGCAATAAAGTTTTCAGTTCCTTTTTTATCCTTGATCGTGATATTAAATTCTTACAATAATAAAATTCACAGTATGAATCTTGGTTTTGCATCATGTTTAGTCATTAGATATCTTACAGTAGCATGATCAGTGAAAACAATGGCAGGAGACCCAATCAAATAAGACCAAAATTTATCCAATACAAATATTACAGCAAGTAACTCTTTCTCAGTTGTAGTGTAATTCATTTGAGCATCATTTA
>JAVXUL010138362.1:0-15076 GCA_035590515.1 Trichilia minutiflora
AACTGAACTAATCCTTTCCCAATGGCTTGGTGAAAATATCGACAAGCTACAGTAAAGTGCTTACATATGCTAGATAAATGTTGTTGTTTAATATCTCATTACGAATGAAATGAAAATCCATTTCGATGTGTTTAATGTGTTCATGGTATACAAGATTAGACGCTATATGCAAAACTGCTTGACTATTATAAAACAAACTCATATAGTCAGAATATGTTATACCAAGAGAGTTCAATAACCCTTTTATCCACTTAAGTTTACAAGCTGTGATGGTCATAGATTAGTATTCAACTTCAGCAGATGAGCGAGACACTGTTTGTTGCTTCTTAGTCTTCTAAAAGATAAGTGAGTTTCCCAAGGGAACAAAATATTCAATTAAAGATTGTCTCATCAAAGGGTAGCTAGCCCAGTTAGAATCACAGTAAACAATCATATTGAGATCACAATTGACATATAATAAAATACCTTGTTCTGGATTACCTTTCAAATAACGCACAACGCGGAGTGTTGCCTCCCAATACTTTCTTTGGTTACTATATGAATTGAGTAAGAATATGCACACAATAAGTTAACTCAGGCTGAGTTATTATAAGATTAATAAGTCGCCTTACCAACCATCTATACTAAGTAGGATCATTCACATTGTCATTATCAGTAAGGGCTAGTTTGTGATTTTATTCAAGAGGTATTGTGGCTGGTTTAGAACCTAATAATCTAACCTCAGTAATCACATCGAATGTTATTAGTATATGCCCTAAGATCCAATAATAATTTTGGATATTGATATATTTATTATGTATCATGACATTATCATATTAATATATTTTATTCTATTCTTATATATCTGTGTATTTAAATAAATATAATAATGTCCTTAGAATAATTGGCTTAATTAGTTAAATACTATTCTGAAATATCCCTAATCAAGTATTATTATAAAAGGGTAACAATAATACATTGAGACTAGTATGTATAGTAATTGAAGACAAAATGAGATGTGTCATAATTTAAGATATAAAGTCAACATATAAGTAATAGTTGGTGAGCCATTATATTGGACCAACCCGATATAAGAAAACTACATGGATTGTTATATGAGTGTCATAAGTAATTTTTATAGTGATAATGATGTATATAATCCTTCAACTTGAGATCATCATAGTTTCGAACATTATGAATGATATGTTTTAATGTTTTCAAACATCATTTATAATAGGATTGATTATAAAGAAAATAGTTGGTTATGTCATGAATAATGTAGTGGGATATGTTTGATTAAGATAGGATTTGTCTCTCCTATATAACAGGAGTGATATCTTTGGGTCCCTTTGATTGGGTATGATTATAAAATGCATAACCGTGATCAAATGAATCGATATGTGATATTGATATCATGTAGTAAGATAATTATACTCAGGATATCAAAGAAACAAAAAATTGAATATTACGGGGATAACACATTCTATGCCTCGTCTTCAATTAAGATATCTAAGATAAAAGAATTAAAATACATAGTTACATTGATCACAAATATAAGTGATGTTGAGCCACTTACATTCTCATAACTTGGATAATCATAATGTATTGCTAGACACCACTCATGACTTGTATTACTAAAATTAGAATTTTAGTATTACTGCCAACGCTACGAAAGCCTAATGGGTCGTACATTAGATTGGGAAATTGAAAGTATAAATTTATGAGATAAATTTATCTTAATTCGTAAAACTTTGTGTTGATTAGGGTTTTTGCTAGATCTATTTAATAAAGTTAGACTAAAGATGTTGGTTTAAACTTTATTAAATGGATTGGGCCTTAATAGTAAGGCCAAGTCCAACATAAATGTTGAGCTTATTATGTCATTAAACCCTAAACCTAAAACACAATATAAAAAAGGAGTTTTTATTTGCATATAGGGATAGTTATTACCTAGGGTTTCATTCTTCTCATTTTTGCAAGAGGAAGAAAATTGCAATAGAGACAAATACACAGAGTTACGCGAACAAGAGTTAGCACTCATTTTCAATCTTCCTGGTTGTGTGGATACCATAGAAACGCAGAGTTTGTTTGTGTTCTGTGGCTCTTCAATATCAAATTGCTTAAAAGGTATGAATATTCAGATTCATAACTTTAAAACAATAGGTTTATCACATGGGTCCTATGAGAAAATTGAAAAAATTTTATTTTTTCGCTGCATGTATGGTTCCAATTTTCTAACACGACCCGGGGGACTGAGGTTCCAACACTGCAGTATTGAGCGCGACTGCCTCAGAGAGTCCTTCATCTGCTCTTTGACTCTCCTCCCCAACTGCTGCATCCGCACCTTGAGTGGTAGTCCCGAGAAGTACTTCTGCAGTTTCAGCCTGACAGGCTCCTAGCATTTCACAATCCAGTTGATCGAATAACCAACCCAGGTTCAACTCAGGATATTCTTGGAGGAAGAGGCAATTGGTTAAGTCCACTCCCTCATCAACCCCTTGGTCATACCGAGACTCAAGCTAGGCCGGTATCCCCTCTTTCAGTTCCAGCAAGGATTTCTGTACCTTCTTGTGCTCATTCTCCAAGACTCGATGAGCTTCCTTTAGCACATCCAACTCCTCCTCTAAGAGGTCTTGGTTCGCCATGTTTATCGAGAGTTGCTCCAATAGACGGGCCTCCTCTATTTTAAGAGACTAGTAGAGATTTGTCAGTCGATTATGTTTATCGATGACTGACAATCAGACCCTATCAATCTTTTCATTTTTAACTTCCAACGCCTAGACCTGAGTCTCAGCGGTTGAAAGCTTGGTTTTCAGATTTTCTTTCTCCTTGAGCCACTGAGACCTCTCCTTATCTAAAGTCAAGACCCTGGCTGCCAGCTTCATATTTTCTCTTACGGCCTTCTCCCAGGCAGCAACAATCCTTTCCTGAGCTCGCTGCTCCAGTTTCTTCACTAAATTATAGGTGTGCCCCTAGACAGAGACTGCGTTATTCAAATCTTCCATGAATAACTCCAACATAGAGGCACTCTGTTCAAAAGAAGGATAGAATCAGCCTTCTAAGAGGTTAATTTAAGGAAGTAATCAAATTTTTTGAGGGAGGAGAAAACTTACCGTATGAGTATACAGGCTTAGGTAGTCGAGAGCCTCTTAGGGGGTCACGCTCCCTATCTCCTCCCCTTTTTTGGAGAAATCACCTCTCGAGCACTATTTATGAGGAAGAGAAGATGTCCAAACTCTTCCTTCTTCCCTTCTGAAAGTTCTTCTAACAGGACTCCGTCTATATCCTCGTCCTTGCCACCCTCCTTATTTTGAAGGGAGGGGTCATTCTGCCCTCTATCCTGGGGGGCACGTTTCCTTGCCCTTGCCCCGCTTCCCAATTAATCCTCGAGCCTAAAGTGTGGTCAATATTAACACTCAACTTTGAGCCCACTTGCTCGGCTCGACCCTGGCCAGAGGTCGCTGATACGTCTAAACCCGAAACCTGGGAGACTAGCGTACCTTCTACCCAATCTGGGACCCTCATAAACTGGGTAGTAATTGGGCGAGGGAGAAGGGCGATCTTTTTCTTCTTATTTGCCCTGGCCTAATCATATACCATCAGCCTCTTGCCTTTATCCTTGGCCTGGGACAGGTCCACCCTTGGGAGACGCTTTTCCCGATTCTCCCCCAGTTCCTTAAAAGAAATACCTTTTTTTCTTTTGGCGTTCCTTTTCTTTTCCTCCCTCCTCAGGAGTTTTCTTCAAACCATCCTCGGCCAATCTTTTTCCCTTCTACCCCAAGGCCTTTGTTTGGGAATCGACTATTTTGGCAATCCCCGATGCCCCCTTGGAGAGCAGGCCCTTTAAGATATCAACCGCCTTCGACCTCCAGCCCCTTAAAGACCTTTCTATCCCTACCTCTGCATAAGTAAAAATTATATATCAAAGCGATGTGAGAAAGTAAAGGTGATAGTTTGAAAAATCAGGGGAAGGGAATACCTTTGTTTGTCTAAGCCCTTATTTTGGATAGCTCGCCTCTGGATACCGCCTCGGATACCAACCTTGAGCTTACCAAGGTCGCTGGATGTAGCAACTCCTTGACATCCTTGGGAAGAAGCTCTACAAGCTTCTCTGCAATGATCGGGTGGAGTTCTGGATGATTTCTCCCCACATCTGTTATAAAAATGTAAGTCAACAGTCGCATTATCAGCCTGGGCAATTGTAACCATTCATCGGTTACATACCTGACTCTTGGAAAGTGGAGGGGAACGGTGAGAATACTCGGCCTAGTCTCTACTAGAAATGAACTAGTGATCTTTTTAGTCTTTATTACTTGAAGGACTACTTTTTATCTTGGATTGATATCCCGAGCGGATTTGTAAAAAATACCACCTGAGGTGTTGACTGCCAGTTTTTCGGAGGACGTACAGGTACAGTACCTCATCGAGGATTGGGGCAAACTCCTCTTTAATTCCCTCATCACGAACAGGCCGTTGATAATCATTTAGTTGTTCAGAATGAGCTGGTAAAGAGGAATCTCGAAAGCCTCAAAGATTTTGACTAAGTATCCCAAAAGGGGTAGTCAGGCCCCCAGTAATAGATGCTCCTTGTTAAACACTATCTCTCCTGGCGCAAGAGCACTTGGGATCTCATCAACTCTCGGTACTCTAAGATACAAGTTGTCAGAGATTTTGAAGGCCCTCCTATAAGCTACCAGGTCTACCTCACTGATTGATGAAGGGAACAAGTCCGCGTCATTTGGTCCCCTGGCCTGAGCCTGCTCTGGCACAACCTCCTCATACTCAATGCCTTCATGACCCTGGATGGGTTCCCCCGAGGCCTGTATCTCGTTGAGAGTAGCGTCCGAGAGTTTTTTCCTGTCAGCCATTTCTTTGCAAATAAAAAGCGGGGGTGCAATGTTAAATTCTAAAAAGACCCAAAAAATACGTAGAAACCAAATCCCTCCCCTACCACCTCAGAACGGGTCCTTACTTTCTGTGATTAATGAAAGCCAGAAAATCACAAAAGAGATATACAAAGAACTGGACATAAACACCTGTAACAAACACTAGAAACAAAGAAAAATAGAGGAAAATGCAGAAGAGAATAAATAGAGTTCGAAGAACAGCACTGGAGCCCTTTAAACAGCACAGTACTCCTGAAAAGCAAAAAATGAAAACGACAACTGAAGGGAGGGGGTATTTATACTAGTGGGGGATTGATCTTTGCCATCGATCTTCAATGGCTGGGGATGAGCCACATGGCCGCACTCCATCAATGCTCTCATGGCTCGAGAAACTATCAAGTCCCCAACCACTACGTTTTGGACATATGGCTAAGCTATTAAATCTCCCCTCGAGTAACGAGGAGTTACCAGCTCAGTTAGGTATATGGAATGACTTTTGAGTGGATAACTTTAAATGAAGGGAGACGTAAAGACCCAGAAGATAAGTCAGTTAGGGCAGTTAAAAGCATCATTACTAAGGGTCCAAAGCAGAGGGAAAACATCCTCTACACTATGAGTTCTGTCAACTCCATCATCTCCATTGACTCGTGATAGACCCAACCTTCTCAGATGAGCATCTTCTCAGTAATCAGAATGTCAAGACCAGGAGTTTTTGATGCAAGCTTTGTAAGTTTCAGGTTAGAAACTGGGGAACTAGATGTTTGGAAAAAAATTGATAAAATACGAGGAAGCCTCCTGGGTAAACATGTGGAATCCCCGAAACCTCTCGGAGATCCTGACACCTCTCAGGTATCTATCTCTCAGGGATCCTAACACACCTCTTGGTATCTATCTCTTGGAGATCCCGACACATCTCTCGGGCGTCTATCTCATAGGGAATCCTGACACACCTCTCGGACATCTATCTTCTAGGGACTTTTGACACATCTCTCAGGTGTCCACTTTTCAGAAACCTCGCCACCCCTCTCAGGTACGTTACAAAGCAGGTATCAAAAACAGAAATGGTCAAAGAACATCTAAGATTACATATTAAAAGGCACCACTCTACCAACCAAGGTCAGTGGTCCCATCTCCCAGTTATACTTTGATGATACGATATTGGCAGGATTTAAAACTTTCAAATCTATCAAACACAATCATTTATGAAAGGTGGCTGCCACACTGCCCAGGAACAAGGATTCTATTATTTCTGTTCTCTGATGACAAGTCACATCAATCAACTCTCAAAAACTCTATAAAAAGAGGTCACTAGAACATGAAAGGGTAACAACTACTTCTTATTATCTCAAAGAACTCAACTTCTGCTTTCGTCTATTTTACACCAAAGTTTCCCCTTCCCTTTCATTGACTTAAGTATCAGAGTTTCCCTATCGGGAAACCCACCCAGTGTTACTCCATGTGTGTTATATTTTTGCAGGATTTAGGAGGTGAAGCTTTGCCAATGCTAAATTTGTCCCTTTATCAATCTCCAATAAGATTTGTGTCCCTCCTAGCAGGATTGCTCTCTCACCTTACCCATCGGGTTACTTCTTGTTGGTCGTCGGAGATTCTTGTTGTACGGTGAGCAAGGAGCTTCGAACATTTCTTACACCAACATTATTATTATTATCAAACCAACTACGCAAATTAAATCTTATGAAATCTTTGAATTTTCACGCAAATATTGTCTTATCTATAACTTTAGCTCAAAACTTGTTTCTTTTTTGCTTTCTCTTAGTCTAAAACTTGTTTCTTTTTTGCTTTCTCTTAGTCTAAAACTTATATATCTCTTGTTTTTTACTTTTATCTAACTTAAAAAGTCTTGTTCCCTATCTCTTTATTACTCAATTAGTACAAGTCTAGGTTAGTATTATTTTTCTACTCTAACTGATATTAATTTTATACTATCTCTTGTCCTTGTAGCTATTTCACATACTTAACCTGAGATTTTCTTATAACTATTTATATCAACTCCTTGTAAATATTTATTGGTAAAATGCCAGTTCTTTTCTTTTGTTCTCAATTGGTTTCTCATGATACTACAAATCTGTTACTATAACACTTTTAAATCATATAAGTATATATGAGTCATTTCATTCTTTTTATACAACTATAACATGGTTAAGATATCTCTGACTTTCTATGGGCATTCATAATCGTTTTGATGATATAACTAACCAATATGTTAGTCAACTAATTCTTTTCTATGGTCTCGCATTGTCCATCATATCTCAGATTCAAACTTTCTTTTCATTTTCACTCACTAGTTTATCCACAACTTTCTAGATTTTATACTATAAAATAACTAACAAAATATCACACAAATTGTTATTGACAATACTCATATATATGACAGTCCCCTTCCTTTAATATTAAATACAAGTATTGTAGAATATACTATAAAATGAAGACAATGCCAAAGCAATATATTATAAAATTAAATTTAATATTACTAAAATTAATATACAAGATCTAAAGCAACTATAATAGTTCATAGAGTTAAAATCATAAATGTTGAAATCATTCTGACTCACCGGTTATATTGTATCATACTTTATAACATTGGCCCTTCAACCAATTATCATCAATATAACACATTAGCTTCTTAGCCTTACTAACATAAAACATATCATTCTTATATCCAGATTCATAATCTTGCAAATATATATACATAAACGTATCTCATTTTCTAACTATATGCCAATGCTAATATAATAAATCTATAAATATCCTCTTGGTTTCAACTAGATATACCTTAAGTGTATTCATCAATAAGTAGGTCTTATAGACCTCATAAAATCAGGACACATCTTATATAACATATCACATAAAGGTTTAGATACAACCTCAACATAAAGTAAGTTAACATTGTCGAGGTAATAATTGTCAATCATTGTATTCACAATGATACTACTTCGCATAGCTAATTCACAAGCACTTTTTACTCTAAGCTCAATCACATAAAGCAATTTAGATACAAAATCTAAAAATATATAATATTATTACAGAACATCTAGCTTTATTTACATGAATGCATCTAGTCATTCTATTTTAGTCATCAAACCTTGCATTTTACTATCATTCGTGTCTATAATATCTTAGCATCTTTCCTGGTATCCTAGTCTGTACATCAACTAACTATGCTCTAGCTTGTAGCTAATACATATGAAGTAAGAATTTTTTTGTTATGGTTATCACTTTATCATTATCTTGTAATGCTTGAATAGAAGGATAACTCTATATTCTACTATCATTCTGAAACTACCTAATAATTATGACCATTAATATACAATCAGAACTAATTAATATACTTATCAAAACTATGCATTTCAAGTCACATTATACATATAACCTTGCTCATATTCCTTGTTATGACAGTATAACTAAAATGTTTAACAAATTTTTTTTTCTATATGGTATCTATGCAATCTATCTTTAACCATGCTCATTAATCAACTCTTCCTCATTAACTAATCAATCATTCTTAATTTTATTAACTATTCTAAATCAAATTCTTACACTTTTATCATTTAGAGTAACAAACAATGGGTTTCTTTCTATCTCTTTTGACAAATTTTTTGTAACCTATCTTTACTTCTTATGTACTTTTAACTTCCCATATAATCATAACCTGTTCTTTCTATAATCATTGTCATATCCATTAACTATCATTTCACTATCAAATGATTCACTACTTGGGTATCCTTTAACATCACGCCTTCTATCTATCCTCATTAATAGTTAAAACTCAAATAAACAAGTATACGCTTGTCCTACTTTTATTTACTGGTACTAGCAACACTAACTAAGGTCAAAATCAAACAAGAGAATTAGGTTACAAGCAGTGTCACATATATAACAAGAATTTTAAAGACAATTCATCTAGAGCAGATATTGAAGGGGTTGTGCCTTGCATGTTAGTATCCTAGACATATTGCATACAATACCCTATAACACAGTCACAGACCTTTAAACTATGCTTTGATACCATCTTTGTCATACTTTAAATTCTCTAGAGTGTGATCAATAGGAGATAAGACTAGCCTCATCTCCCTGAACCTCTATTGACGTGTAGATTAAACACTTAACTCTTGTAATCCATTGTATACAGATTACAGATGTATATAAAACTTAAATCAGTACTACTGGGATAATACATGATAGTGTACTTCATTTATTTAAATAAAATAGAGAATTTAATTTCCTAAAGCATATCTATCTATCTATCTATCTATTTATCTATCTCTATCTATCTATCTATCTATCTATCTATCTATCTATCTATATCTATATCTATATATATATATATAGATATAGATATAGATATAGATATAGATATATATATAGATATATAACACTCAAAATGTTTATATATCTTAAAGTACATAACAAGTTACATTATCCAATTATATACTGACTATGTATGAGTAGACCCAAACCCTAGTGACTGTACCCCGATATCCTGCTCCACCTATTTTCCTTTCAAACATCTGTTAAGGTACTTACAAGATTGTAATTGAGGAATTGAGGGTGGCAATAGGTAGGTAAGTCTTTGGCAAAATTTAGTGAGCGAATAAAATATAAGTAAAATTATTATATAAAAATATCATAATTAAACATTTAGCAATGCATACATATAAGTTATATATGTATCATTGTATACATTTATACATATACCATAATTATATGAATCAGGTACATTATCATACTATAGACATTCATCATAAATCATCATAAACATCATATCATATGTATGTATATATATGTCATAAAGATGTCATGTCTCTGATTCATGTCTAGGGTTACGCACTTAACTGAACAGAGTAATAAATTTATATGGTATGCATATATCATATTCGATCTATATTTAGGGCTATACACTTAACTAGATTAAAGGACAGTCCGTACCCAAGGCTGCGCACTTGACCGAATAGAGGGATAAATCTAGATCTATGGATCAGAGCTGCAATATCTTTCTCTATAAATACATATGATATAATAGCACATGTATATACATACAATCATATCATACATAAAGTAACCATTCCACAAAGCATCTCAACCATATGAGATCTTGTGTACATACAAGCCCATAATATCCATTTCTTATAAGGTATTACTCTATCATACATAACAATATACATATAATAATGATTACATCATACCTTTTAACTACATAAAAATTCATACACATAATGTGAAACCCATCCCTTAGGGTTATGGGTATTATTATAAAATCCTCATGAATTTTCGTGCATATGAAAGTGTTTAGATCATGTGTAAGAGGGTGTAATAACTTAGAGTTATATTTTAGGAGATGTGTGGTATAGAAGATGAGCTTATGAGAAAAAACTAGATTATGAGCTTTCTATTGATATATTATGGGTTCCGTGATAATATCTGTGCTGAAAGTTATGGCTATTTGAAGTGATAGTCATCAGAAGAAAGATCAGAAGCAAAGGTATAATACATTTAGAAAAATATATCGATACGTTGGGGTTTTTCTAATCTATCATTTATATCAATAAATTAGAGGATCTTGATATCCAATGGTGTTGAAATCGATGAGAAATTATAAATAGAGTAAAGTTTTATGAGAATAGCATATTAGAGAGAGAGAGAGAGAGAGAGGAGTGCGAGAATAGCATGAGCATGTATTGCATTTTGTATGCACTTTATGATCGTGATTCTATGGTTGTATGTGTATCCAGGTGTGACAGCTGAGACGGGAGGATCTCCACCATGAGGAGGATACGCAGAGGGTGGTTTTCCAGCCTAGAACAGTGAGTGGACATATTCTTTTCCCTTCGCTTCATTTATTGTTATTTATGAATGAATATAATGCTAGAGGATAACATGTAAATATGTATATGGATAACTGAAATGAGGAGACGATGGATGTATTTTGTTGTGTGGTGGCCGAGTTGGTCCCTTATTTGTGATAAAAATAGGTTTGTGATGAAACCTGGATTGCCATGAATATAAGGCCGAAGGACTAATATATATATATATTAATATTTTGATTTTGAGGTCGAAGGCCAATTTTATATATGTTTATAAATGTGACATAGTTGAGTATAATGGTCAGGGTTCTATACTTGCTTTATGTTTTGGCCTTGTGAGCCACCAGTTACTCGATTTGCCCTGATGGGCCATCGAGATTGATTTATAATTTTGTGTACCATGTTATTGACTATATGTGGGTAAGGATTATCCATACAGCTTATGTGAAATGGAATCCAATAGACCTCGGAGTGTGGATTGGCTATACAGTTCAATGAGGGATGGATGGAACCCATATGTCCAGGCTAAAGCATGCTAGCCTTATTCTGTTATATTAGTATTTCAACCAGGGTTGCGAATCAACCATATAGCTTAGGTGGAGTGGGTGGGATCCTATAGACCGAGGGATATTATTATATATAGGTACACATCCCTAACCAAGGTTACGGATCGACCATACAACTCAGGTAGAGTGGGTGGGATCCTATAGACCAAGGGGCTATACATATTTGATATTATATCAATTTTTAGACATGTATATAATGCCATATTTTACTATACTTGATTTTATGATTACGAGTATTTTCATAGTCAATGTATGGACCTTTGATATCTATTTTGTTATTTCCAAATACTCATCCCTCACTTCCCATTTAAGGCTAGTGTAGTCGGGCTCGATATAACGTAGTTGAAGCGAGACTTCAGCACAATTTTCAGGTACTCGACTCAAATTTTTACTTTATAGTTCACTGTACTAAAAAACATTTGTAAAGGATAAAATTTTATGTATTTGGCTTGCCCAAGAAAATTTTATAATATATTTTAAGAAAATACAAATGTTGATACTTGTATGATTAAAAATTTTCTATTTTGTATTATTTTATTTGCAAAGGAGTTTAAAAACAGGTACTAATATCCTATGATTCTAAGAGTGCATTCTAAGTGATAGGATGTATTTTTAGGATTTGCAGTGATTGCCACGTGACCGACCAGGGTCGAGATATGACCATTTTATTGGTATTAGAGCCTTTGGTTTACGAGTGAGTTGTGTTTTTTATTTTTGAAATCTCTCGATTTTGGCTATTGAAGATTTTTATAATTTAATGATTTCAATGAGATTGTGTCAATGGACCATAGATTAAGTCAAGTAGTTATATTTTATAATTTATATTAATTTTTGTGTAGAATACCGCTACTACCCGAGAGGGGAAGAGGTAGACTACGGAGGAATATGGTGATTAGAGATGATTAGGAGACATCATCTCATGCTCCACCATTTACTTTTGAGCAGGAGTAAGTTCTTATGGATCATTCGCCACAGATGCAGAATCCTGAAGGGAATGCTCATTTTCCTTGGTCACAGGAGATGTGAAATACATTTATGGCATTTATGAGTGCACATAACTTAGTGCCAGATCTGAATCAAGCTGAATCATCTCGATCAATTAGAAAGTTGTCCAAGTTGATCAAGAAAGTGAGACAACATGGAAGTGTTCCTTTCTGTGAAACCAATGATGCTTTAGAAGTAAGTAGATGACTAAAGACAACGCAACAGAATATGGATGACATGGATTTGTCAAATGAAGAAAAGCTGAGAGTGACTGCCACATTGCTAGAGCAGAGTGCTGCTACTTGGTGGCAGAATATTTTTTTGAGGCTGAGTGCTAAGCCTACCTAGATAGATTTCCAGAGACCCTTTCAAGAGAAATACTTTATGCACTTTTATAGTAATAAAAAAAGATAAGAGTTCATGAACTTGAGACAGATGGATAGCACGATAGTAGATTATGAGACTCAGCTAAGGCAGTTGGCAGAGTTTGTTCTAGAACTTTCCATTGAAAAAACTTTGTGTGCTAAGTTTGAGGCAGGGGTGAATTTAGAGATTAGAGACAGAATGCCAGTGACCGGCAGGTAGAGTTATGAGGAGGTAGTGCAGTTAGCCCTTTGAGTAGAGTCTTCGATTGGAGAAAGGAGATCCAGGGCTAGATTTCAGAAAAGAAAGGACCTCAGTATTTCAGTAGGTCAGTCTTCTAAAAAGAGTCGAAGTAGTGGATCTTCGAGTGGCCAATTAACAAGTCCTAAGATTTTTTCACCTTTTTTCCCTAGAGAGTAGAGATTATCTCAATTTGGTACTTCTGTCTCGGGATCAAGGTGATTAGGCAGAAAGTCATCCGATAGTAGGCGATGTCTTAACTGTAGGAGGTATCATAGCGGGCCTCGCAAATTACCTTCCAGTACTTTTATTGTGGCTAGGTGGGTCATATAAAGAGAGATTATCCTAGTTTGGGGACAACAAAGACTGCTAGCCAGCTAGGATAAGATATGAGATTTTTTGATGTACAGTAACTTATGTCTTAGCCACAGTATTCGGGTGCTCATCAGGCTAGATTAAAAAGTGGGGGCTGCTCATCAATATAATCAAAAAAACCAGTCACAAGTTCAGACTCAAGTTTTATGATGAATCAAGAGTAGGCTCAGGTTAATCCAGACATGATTATAGGTATGGTGATGATTTTTGATCATCCAGCATACATTTTGGTTGATCTTGGTTCAAATAGGTCATTCATTAGCATTGTATTTGTGAGGCACACTAATAGAGATCTGGTACCTTTAGAGTCAGAGTTGATTGTTCATACGTCCTTAGGATAGAGATTACTTTGAAACACCGTATTTAGTTGGTGTGAGGTCTGGATAGGAGATGCTATTCTTGAGATTGACTTGATTCCATTGAGAATCCAGGATTTTGATGTCATTTTGGGTATAGACTGGTTATCACAGTACTATACTGTAATTGATTATTTTAGAAAGGTGATGACCTTCAGACAGTCAAGAGAGTTAGAGATTATTCTTACGGGCGAGCAGAGGATACCTCCTTCCTGTATCATATCGGTGATAGAGACTAAGAGATTACTTCAAAAAGGGTGTCAAAAAGAGTTAGTCTGGAACAGATGCCAGTGGTTAGAGAATTCCTCGATGTGTCCGAAGAAATTACCTGAATTATTGCCTGATAGAGAGTTTGAGTTTTGTATCGATCTGTTACCAGGGACGACACCGATTTTGATACCACCCTATCATATAGCACTCGCAAAAATGAAAGAATTAAAAATCCAATTAGAGGACTTGGTCGAGAAGAGCTTTATCCGACCAAGTGTGTCACCGTGGGGGGAGAATTATGAGGGTTATGGGTATTATTGTAAAACCTTCATGAGTTTTCGTGTATGTGGAAGTGTTTAGATCATACGCGAAAGGGTGTAATAACTTGGAGTTATATTTTAGGACGTGTGTGGTATAGAATATGAGTTTATGAGAAAGTATTGGATTTTTAATCCTAAAATCATCTCTAATTGAGAAAAAGTTCCTATTATTTTTGTAGAGCTCAAAGAGAGCTTTCTATTGATATATTATGGGTTCCGTGCTGAAAGTTATGGTTATTTCAAGTGATAATCATCAGAAGGAGGACCAGAAGCAAAGGTATTGATACGTTTAGGAAAACGTATCGATATATTGGGGGTTTTCTAATCTATCATTTATATTAATAAATTAGAGAACCTTGATAGCCAATGGTGTTGAAATCGATAAGAAATTATAAATAGAGTCATATTAAAGAGAGAGAGAGGAAAGAGAAAGAGAGAAAGAGAGAGAGGAGTGCGAGAGTAGCATGAGCATACATTGCATTATGCACGCACTTGATGATCGTGATTCTATGGTTATATGTGTATCCAGACGTGACAGCCGAGACAAAAAGATCTCCACCGCGAGGAAAATACACAAAGGGTGGTTTTCCACCCCAGAACGGTGAGTGGACATATTCCTTTTCCTTCATCTCATTTATTGTTATTTATGAATAAATATAATGATAGAAAATAGCATGTGAATATATATATGGATAACTGAAATGAGGAGGCGATGGATGGATGTTGTTGTGTGGTAGCCGGGTTGGCCCCTTGTTTGTGATAGAAATAGGTTTGTGATGAAACCTGGATTGCCATCAATGTGAGGTCGGAGGCCTAATATATATATATTGATATTGTGATTTTAAGTCCAGAGGCCAATTTTATATATGTTTGTGAATGTGGCATAGTTGAGTATGATGGTCGGGGTACCATACTTGTTTTATGTTTTGGCTTTGTAAACTACCAGTTACTTGATTTGCCCTGATGGGCCATCGA